>JAOVVB010000032.1:6559838-6569840 GCA_028570985.1 Heterobranchus longifilis
TTCCAAACTAGTTGGCTCCAAAACTGAGTAAATCCCCATAGAGCGCCGTATTCATGTGTCCAACTTTACAACAGAAATAAACATGCCGCAGGTTAGTACAAGTAACAGGGTTGAGTCATGAGCTCCTAAGTACCAGGGATGACAAATATAAACTGAAACAGATACAATTATTATAAGTCATAAAAGTATTTATAATTAGGGATGTGGCCAATTTGCATTGCAGGCGTCAAACCGATAGCTGTATGCAGTTGAATGCATCACTTGAACCAGCTTCTATGCATCACATTTAACCAGCTAACTGGAATTATTGTAGTTTAAATTACCACAAAAAACGGAGGAGTTGATGTGGGACGACACGTAGGGCAAGAATAACAATTCAATCAAATGCGAAGTGACCTTAGCACATAAATTAACGTTAGTCTGTAACTGAGATTAATAGGCCTGTTCCAACCAACAGACATACACATACACACACACACACACGGCTATTCTGTAGTAGTCGCACCGTTCTGCCCTTTTACACATTAATGGTTTTAGGCAGAGTCAGCTCCTTCCAAGATGGCGACGACCAGTGAGCTTTAAATCCGATCTTCAAAAAAAAAAATCCTATCGGGCACATCATAATGGGTTCATCTGGTTCTTTTCATACATTCGATAGTCAGGAAATGTATCCTGCGAAAACCTGTGCCAAGTTGTATGTGGATCGGATAACCTGCTGTGGCGAAGGGAACAACACAGTATGCATAAACTCAAAAGATGTTTAAAATGTGACCTCACACTAGTGTTTCTCACCACTCGAAAACGTCAGAGTGAAAAAATTTTTTTGACTCTGCAAGTAGGAATTACTAGTTGGAGAGTGGTTCAAACGGAACTTTACTACTGGCTACTGGGAAATCAGAAGCCTCCCAGTTCCCTCCTGGCCATGAGTGCGTCACTACCTGTTTTTAAAGCCTTTAAATGTGCACACATCCTCAGACTTGCTTCTTTAAACTCGTTCTGTAGAAAGGCATGGGCAAGTTCTTTTTTGGGGGGGCTTTTTAAAACCTGCGTACATGTAGATGAAAAGATGTCGAAGGGGTTTGCAAAGGAATAGAAGAACATTTTGACTTGGATTATTGTACCAAGCATTACTTTCTCCTTTATGTATTACTAAATCCCACTTTGATGCCTCCTACTGATCAGGCCTACTGATGTTTTGGGCCTGTTAGTGTTACTGTAGTTCAGCACTGGACTGTGTGTGTCCTTATTTGGATCCCTTGATGTGGTCCATGTTGCTAAAGCACGGACATCACGTCAGTTCTCCCTAGAAGTGCTGGAGTGTGTAAGCTAAAGCGAATATGGCATATGCAACAAACTAGCCTGTGCTAGATAGCATAATTAACAGTACTCACGTGTTTCCTCTCGGCTTTCAGGTCCTGCGAGTACCTCAGCAGCTCACCGTACACCCTGTGGCCCATCTCCTCGGCAACGACCTCTCGCTGACCCGCGTAGTCATTCAGCTCGTTTAAGATGGAGTAGAACGACAGGCATGACGTAAACCTGTAAACCAGTGACCACACACACACTCTGTCACACACACACACTCAGCATTTTTGATTTAAAAGATACTGACAACATGTGGCATTTCATTACACACTGCACATAGCTTTCTATTATCCAGCAATCAGGCGTATTAAAAGGAGCACGAGGGTTACGCTAGCTCTTTACAACATCACGGGGAGCTTTCCAGTAAACGCACGTCTAACAATAAGAGGAACTCTTTCACTGTCCAAAAGCAGAATCTCCACACCCTGCTATAGAGACACACACTCACTTCACTAATGAGGGCTTACACACAACATGCTCATTAACAATCAGATGCAGATTCCTTATGCTCCGACAGGGACTGGTTTCACAGACCGACAGACGGGCATGTGTGCGCAGACACACGGCTAGACGGAACACACCATCGCACAAGCACGCGCACACAGATGGACACGCAAAGAAACACAGACTCGAAAACATAGACAGACAGAATGACGATGCAGCAGACACACAAAGATAGACACAACACACAAAACGCACATGGCCGTGCTCTCACACAGACTGACGAAAAACATAGACATGCATATGCGTACATACAGCCACAAACAGACTGACACACAGACACAGACTCGTATGCTGAAAGATGCACACGCAGTCTTAGACACACACTGATGAGATATCAGAAAGACATACGGACAGAAGTATACACAGACATGCAGATTCAGACACACACACACACACACACACACACACACACACACAGTTTACTGCAGCATAAGTTCTCAAGGATTTGTTGACTGACCGCCAGACAGACTAGAGTGACCTGCTCACTTTATTAAACCTCCTACACACAAACACATACAGTCCAGCAGGGAGGAAAAAAAACCTTCCTGAGGGCTCTTGTATGCTTCATCTGGATCGAGCCTTCTTCATATCTCTGTCTCGCTCCAGTAGCTCGGGATGGAATGTTCTAAAAGACAGGAGCGCTCCACGGTTAATGATGCACGTCTAAAGGAATTCATTAGAGCGAAAGGGAGGCCTCTGTGGCGACGGCTAGCCGATACTCCCTGCCCCGTCTACAGCTGAGCGCAGAGCTCTCGCACGCGGCTCAGTCACAGGCCGTAGCGTAGCACAGAGGCCTTTCGTGTCCACTACGTTGGTGGTAAACAGTTAACGATGGGGTATAACAGGGGAACTCAACATTGCTGCGCACAGAAACTGACATCTACAGTACATTTGGAGAAAATACGACGACCTTAATAACTGGAACATTCGGTTTTTACAGGGACAGACTAGCTAGCGGGAATGTGTGCGTGTCTGCTAAAATAATGATTTAACGTTTTAATGCTGAAGTGTGGTGAGTGTGGTGAGTGTAGGAGTGTGTAGAAGAGGTGCGAGGGTAAAAAAAAAAAAAAAAAAAAAAACATACCTGGGCTCATCATCTTTGGAGCGCTTAGGGCAGTACTTCTTCACCAGGCTCCTGTGGGGCAACAGATTCAAGCGATATTTAGCAACAAATATACAAATGCTCATGAAGGAAAAGTAGTGAGAGTAAACAGTGAGTGCTAAACTAGGTCAAAGTAATGAGGAAAACCCCCACACTATGCTCATTTCTCCTCCCTTTGTCCCACTTCTTCATAAAAGTGCGAGGAGAAACCCGATAGAGTTCTGATAAACAAGGGCTCTTGAGACAAGCGGGTCTGCTGCGTTTAGGCACGTTCCTCTATTGAGGGACATGATGATGGTTTGTGCGTTTGTCTGCGTCTGAGTTCTCTTCTCTTCCTCCCGCCTAACTGCGTACTGTGAAAGTGTACTTCCATTAAATCTCACTTCCTCTAATTCACACACGTAGAAAACAGGTCAAAATGAACACTTCCCCTACAGAGCACACCTAGGATTATTGACAAACTGACAAACGCGAGACTTCCTCTTCGGGTAAAGCGCAGTTGCATGTGAAAACAGAATCTCTTTCACTCGCTCACTCTCTATAGCACATATCCTGTAGCTTATCTCGGGGCATGAGGAGGAGGGGAACACCCTGGACAGGGTGCCAATCCATCGCAGGGCACACCAAGCAAACACACGAACTCTCAGACCCGCTCACTTAGGGCAACTTTTAAACATGTCTTTGGACTGCGAGAGGAAACCAGAGTACCAACAACATCAAGGTTCTTTTCTATACCCACTGTAAATATCTCTCACCATTGAGGGCAGTGTTTTTTTTATTTATTTATTAAATAAGCAGGGTTTGACATAAGCAGGGGCATCGGCGGCTCAGTGGTAGGTTTCTCGCCTACCATGTTGAAGGCCTAGGTTCGATTCCCAGACGATGCCCAAAACCCCAGGAGCGCAGAGCCGGTTCCAAGCCTGGATAAAATGGAAGGGTTGCGTCAGGAAGGGCATCCGGCGTAAAACCTGTGCCAAGTTGGTGTGCGGATCAGTTGGTCCGCTGTGGCGACCCCTTAACAGGAGCATCCAAAAGACTAACAGCAGGGTTTGAGGTATGCAAAAGTAGAAACACATACCGAGCCACTTGACTGGCCAGTCGCTGTCTTGTTCAGCGCAGTTTTAGCCACACCCCCTATAATGCTGTACTGGTGATGAACACCACCTCATACAACACATAGAGCCTTAATAAACTTCCTGCAAAATCATTTAATCTTTATTTAGTGGTTGTTCAATAATTAACATGATTAAATATAGCTAAGAAGTCGGCTGCCAAATAAAGCTGAAACAGAAGTACATCAGGTCACGCTTTACCACCTCAGAACTCAGGATGCTTTCACACTAAGGACATGGGCTGGAACCAGACTAGTTCAGTATGTTTGTGTAAAGTAAACACTCCATACTCTTCATCCTCTAAAAACACACTGCAATAGCTGATAAAGTAGGTACGCATGAGAGAGGGGGGCTCACGTTTTGTTTTTGTTTTTTCCCAAAAAAGCATCATCACTTACATTAGGCGCAGTATGTAGGTTGACTTATTATTCTTCATTTTACGTTTATGGGCGTCTCACAAACCAAATGTTGTGTCGGAGAGTATAAATATGCGAGTGCAGTCGAGGATAGACAATAGGTTGGACACTGAGTGTTAAGTGCTTGTTCATAAAGTGAATCTATTGGCTTTAATATGGAGACTGTGGTTTGAGGAAAAGGATTAAGTGCGAAAAGATAAATTGCCAGCATATGCAGTTTAAGAAGCATACAATCCTAGGTGATGCCTAATGAGTCTAAACATAGACATGGAAAACTTTAATGTTTCAACTTGCTTCTTAAAAGTCACATTTAAATGAGCTTTAATTAAATTATGCACAGTTTTTCCCCCTTTTGCTATTACACCAGACGTAACAGGAGTCAGTGCTTTTAGTAAAACACATGCAAAACTGTTTAAGCGGAGTTTAGATGCAGAGAGGATGCAGGTACTGCAGAGAAACACGACATAGCATTTGTTCTTTCTGCAGCCGTGTCCTGTTTCCTCTGTGCATGAACATACAGAGCAGCATCATAAGCTTACACTTGTGTCTGCATTTCCGGACAAGATTAAGGCACGTTCTTTATATCAACATTAACCAGCATAGACCCTTTTTATAGAACCACAGCGGAAACAGAGATTTTATACATCAGATAAATAATTCTGATAAATTACTTTAACTAGTTATTATACCCCTTTTGAAACTAATTTGCATACGTTTTTAAAGTCTTCATAAAGTGTCAGCTGAAATACAACTCAGACTATGCATTAGTGCATGCTTGATTTTTCAGAGAAAAAAAAGAATTCAGGTTAAAAAAAAAAAACTAAGCTCAACTGAGCTGTGCAGAAATGAGCTGAGTGAAGGCGTGCAACAAGAGAGAGACTGATTAAGCATGCACGAATATAATAACACTTCTTAATAATAATAATACTAATAACAAAAATAATAGTGGCATGGTGGCAATAGTGGTTAGCACTACGCCACCATTACGCCTAGCACCTCCATGGTCAAGGTCTGGGGTTCCCATCTGGGGTGCGTGCACGTGGAGCCCGTGCATGGTGAATTTTTCTCCGTTTTTCCCCCCCATAGTCCAAAGACATGCAGATTAGGTTAAATGGCATCACCAGATTGCCCATTGTGTTTGTGTGTGTGTGTGTGTGTGTGTGTGTGTGCGCCCTGCAATGGATTGGGACTCTGTTTAGGATGTACCCCACTTCATGCACAGAGTTTCCCAGGATATAGGCTCTAGGCCCCCCGCGTCGCTGCACAGGATAAGCAGTGTAGAAGATGAATGAATGCGTGAGTAATAATAAGAACAACAATCAGAATAGATTAGACAAATATAATTATTCTGCTTACTCTTACAAATAACTTATTATTATTCAGTAGTAATATGGATATATTATAGTAATAATTATAATATTATTATAATTCATAATAATTATAGAATCTTTATCGTTTACGCTTTCTCACCACAAACATTACATGATGGTCAAATAGGCCAAATAAATGATAATATTGAACTAGAAACTCCGTCATATTAGTAAAACCCAAATTAATCTATTGGTGTTTGAGAGATTAGACTTAGTTGGTCCTTTAATTATCTGACTTGTATCATAGGGATCTGTAACTGCTTATTAACATCACCAATCTAACAACTGCTGGTAAAGAAGCGCTTACAAGACGTTGGTTACTTCCTGAACCCCCCACAATACCAGAGTGGATGGGTATAGTAAATGATATTTATTTTATGGAAAAGATTACTTTTCCCCTTCATCTGCATAAGAATGTGTTTAGAAAAGTCTGTTCCAAGTGGGTCAAATTTATAAAACCATTACGACCAGACTTCATGAAAGTATTAAACAATTGATTTTGCTTTTCTGAATGGAAAATATATTTCTATGGTACGCCTTTTCCTTGTCGGAAGTCAGCGGATTTTCCCCCATAGTTTACAACGTAGACCAGGAACAAACACTTAACATTATTCAGTACAGTACAGTACAGTATGATCATTAAGTTTATATCTGACCTCCCGAAATTGTACAAATGATTATTGTTATTAATAATATTATTTGAATTTTATTTTATTTTGTTTATTTAGTTCTGTATTATGTTAAAAAAAGAAACTGATTGGCAGAGAACAATGTAATTACATTTGTTTGGAAATAATGTATTGATGTTTAAACTGCTACATCAAAATAAAAATAAATAAATAAATAAATAAATAAAATCACCAATCTATTTATTATAAATCATTATTTAATAATGGTATGCAAGTCTTTATAGTCTAGCCCCATATACTGTGTCACTAGGGTGTGTCCACTGAATTACATTATACTTTAAATAATCTGCAGCACAGATCATTAACCCACCTCTCTCAATGTTCTTCCTGAATAATTTATAAGCAGGTATATTAAAGTCACAGATTGATTTGGAATTGATTCCTTTAACCATGTCTTAGAGAAAGAAAATCTCATCATTAAATATTAAACATTATAAATACCATGTAAAACATATTATATAGAGAATAAAATGATAAACAACACCTTGCACACATACTCTAAAACATTTTAAACAGTACTCCTTTTTAAAAAAAAAGTTTGCATAAGAATTAAAAGTCTCCAAAAACGTGTCTGACGTACAAATCTGATCCTGCATTCTACCATGTCTGATTTTCTTTCTGTTACACTCACTTTCCGAACATGCAGAAATCAATGCCTGTAGCTTTAACTTGGCCCTGAATGCCCCTTTGAAATAGTGCATTTATCTAGCCAATCAAAAGCAGGGACCGGAAACACCAGTGTTAGGGATCTTATCAAGCATTTCCCCCGTTATCATCTTTTCCCACCTACATCTGCAACAAAATGTATCTGACTGCATGTTGTGCCATCATATGGCGACAAGTTTGTGGACACCTAACCATCACATTCAAATGTGCTCCAGATTTTGTCCCTTCTTTAAGGGGATAATAACCTCCCAGCAACTCCTTTAATGGCTCGAACGTGTTGAAATGGCCTGGAGTGAAGTCAGGACTGCACGGGGGAAGTGACAATAACTCCCGGCAGAGCTCCTGTAGTGTGTGAGTGGGATGATTGTACGTACAGTTCCCACAGACAGATCCATCTCTTCTACTAATAATCTATTGATTTCCAATAAGCCAGTGCTGCAGATTTTGTTCCATCTTTTTTGGTATAATATCCTCCACTCTTCTGGGAAGGTTTTCCACTAGATGTCGAAGCATGCTTGTGGGGATTTGTGCTCATTCAGCCACAAGAGCATTAGCAAGGTCGGATATTGATGTTGCACGAGGAGGTCTGGTGTGCAGTCAGCGTTTTTAGTTCATCCCAGGGGTGTTCAGTTGAGGGTTGAGGTCAGGCCTCCGTGCAAAGGGCTGAGCGCTACATTTCGACACTTTTATGGCATTGACAAAATTGCCTAGTTGCTATCGAGTATCAAAGCATGCCTCGTCATTTGGTACCAAATTGCAACAGCTACGGATCATCAGCATCAGCGAGTCAATAAGCATGCAGAATGCTTATTAAAACGGCAAGAGACGAGGCTCGTGTGTGTTGCGTAGAAAGTGTAAAACTGTAGCCATCTGCATTCTTAATCATGCTTGATGCCAATAGCATATGATGCAGTACATGCAAAAAGACCACTAAGATAAATCTGATGAAACGCTTAAATGGGCACGGAATAAATTTAAGAACAGAAAGTTGTTCCCTCTTCGACTGCAATGGGAAGACCGGCTCATAGACATCCTACAGAGCTTCTCTCATAATCTTCCCCACTGGATCGCCCCCTCCAGGGACCCCCTCATCTGATAGGACTGAAGATGATGCTGTAACTGGGATTTCAGCATGTAATGTTTAAGCAGATCTAAAAGTTTTATGTGATTAATGTAGATGCTTGTTTACTAAATTTAATATTAGACAGTAGATATTGTTTACGTTAGCTTTGGCTTACGACTATATTTAATAACTCAAAGTTAAACTAACAAAAACAAACATCTAAGGAGATTAAACCAACAATTTAAACCACACTAAATATGGTAAATATGGGGGTTAATATTTATGTTTTAAAACTGTAAGGGGTGTCAAAGACTTTTGATTGTACAGGATAACAGAACACCATCATAAAAGTAAAAACTTCTATTATTTCTCTCTAAAATATCCTGCAACACAAATGCACTTTCACTAGTGCTTGGATACCATTAAGGTAGAATGTTTTCTCAGTCCTCTAAAGTCATGACTAGACTGCCTGTTTCATGGCCTCCCAGGAACCCCTTTAATGGCCCAAACTTGTGGAAATCACTAGGAGTGAGGTCAGGATTGGACCGGGGATGCGGCAATAACTCCTAACCAAGTCCCTATAATGTGCAAGTAGTGTGCATGAATGAATAAATGTGTGTACAGTCCCAGACAGATGTGTCTCTTCCGCAAGTTGTTGACATGTTATCTGTTGATGTTTAAGGCTCAGGCATTCCATATGCTGAATGTTCATGGGAACGACTCTGGGGCACCGAGCCACCTCGGTCGGGATCGTCATTCACTGATCTACTGTATGGTCTTCTTTAAAATGTTTGTACCATTTAAATGTTTTACTGTGGCTGAGAGTCTCATCACCATACGGTACTTGAAGTCTTCTGTAAATGTCAATCCGTTCTACACTTTCATTCATCACAAGTCCTGGTATCTAATACCAGTAGTAGAGCTACACGATTAATAAAAAAAAATAATAAATAATTTTTTTTTTTTTATGTAAAAAAAATAAATAATAATAATCACAATCTCGATTCATACATACATGAATCTCATTTCTAAATGAAGGCGATTCACTTGCATGTATTTCCCAGTATTCACAAGTTCACTTATTTACTTGACAACAATCCCGGATTGCTGTATCAGTCAAGGTCACCGGTTGCATTTAAACAGTGCAGCACTATTAAATTACCGAGCAAGCCAGAGATTAGCATATGATTTCGTTATACAACTCTCACTTCTCATCTCTCTTCCTTATTTACGGTGTTCCGCTGTCACTCGCATGATGTGTAACAAGGGGGCGGAGCTAAACATGCCAACAGGTAATCAGGAGTTGGGGTAGTATGCTGTTATTTTTATGGCAAAAACTGTTTTGCACCCTGTTGTTTTGTTCGCCTAAACGCTGTTGATTCGAGCCGTTACACTCTGACAGAGGAGTACACTGGAAGTGTGTTAAGAAATTAACTACACTGTAAACTATGTATTTAATAAACTACCTAACAGTTACCTTATGCTGATAAAATAATAATAATAATAATAACTATAATAATAAAAATGATAAAGTTCTGTAGTTGTCCGCATGTGCACCAGTGCTACTTAGTTATTTTTTATGTATTATTGTTAATATTCTATTTATAATTAAACTTTTTTTACATTAAAATCGGGACAGGTGACTTTTATTTTAATACAAGCAAGTTAAAAGTCCTGTTCAGACAACTTTTTTTTTCTTCTTAAGTGCAATCAAT
>JAOVVB010000032.1:6586579-6606912 GCA_028570985.1 Heterobranchus longifilis
TATTATTAAGTGTGCCGGCGCACACTTATTACTCTTCTCCCCTAGAAATCATTGCGCAATCCATTTATTATATTCCTAAAACTTTGCAGCGTTTCTCGTCCCGGAGTTTCGGGACGACCCACACGTATGTTACACCGTTCCGTGCGGCTCACTCGGGAATGGTGTGCTATGACTTTTGGTAGGGGGCCGTTGGGCGGTGCTTACAAAATCCCCCAAAAACCGGCCCCAAAAAGTCCCTTAGACTTAACATTGAGGCCGGCCTCTGCTGTGACATCACTGCCGTGACTATGATGCATCGAAAGGCTCGACCATGCACTGGATGGTGACCACGCACATTAGCGGTGACCCGGCCGTTGCAGAGGCACACTTAAAATTTCTTCAGAAATATTCGCTCTCTAGTTCTATCTACTGCCCTGTCATTTGTCCCGCTCAGTCCCTTGGCCTGCCCTGTCATTTGCCCCATCATTTATGTTGACTTGGCCCCTGTCCCATCCTCTGCATCTTATCAGGTCCCTTGTCAGATCCTTTTTTCTGCCCCATGCCCCGTCCTTCGCCCCGTCCCCTGTTCAATCATTTACAGTGCCCTGACCCCTGCCGGTCCCATCCTCTGATCCTTATCCCGTTCCTCGCCATGATCTTTTCCCTGCCCCCTGTCCCATCCTTTCCACTGTCCCTTGTCATGATCTTTTCCCTGCCCCCTGCCCCATCCTTTCCTCTGTCCCCTGTCTCATCCATGGCTCATGTCATGTCCTTTGCTCTGTCCCTTGTCCAGCCCAATCCCAGTCATATCCTTTACTTTTCCCTGACGCCTGCCCCAACCCCTGGATCCTTATCCTGTCCGCCGTCCTATTCCTTGCTCAGTCTCTTGTCTCGTCCATGGCTCGGGTTTAGGGAGTCATGTTTTAGGACCCTGCAGCCAACACCCCTTTCTTCAGCTGGGACCTCGTCCTCAGACTTCATTGTCCTTATTTCTAAGCTGGGGACGAGACTAACAAAAAATTTTGATCCAACAGGACTGTTTTTGTTACAAGAAGGAGAAAAGGGAAGAAAGAAAGAAAAGAAGGAAAAAAAAAAAACACACCTGAAAGCTAAAACCATGACACAACCCAGGCCTTATGTGGGTATAAGGCGTGTTTAAACACCAAACCTGAAAAGTAAACAGAAGGAAAAGACTAAAGAAGTCTAAAGCGGCCGACGGGAATCTGCGGTGAAAGCGAGCCGGTGGTTGTGTGTCGAGGCTGAGAGGCAGAGAGCTGCAGGAGGCCAGATAGAGATCTGACTGATGAATACTTCTGACCGGATCCGCATTGTTTCAGCAACACCGACTGCCAGAGCGGCACAGGGCCGCGTCGGTATTAGGTGTAAGAATAAAACACACACACACACATGAAAAAATGATGGAGACAAAACCTAAACGTGTTAAAGAGTGATAAAAATCTGTTTCTGCTCTGCTTCAATCGAAAAAAATAAAAAAATAAAAAATCAGGGTGTGAAAACCGGATTGAGGAATACACAAGGCAGTCTGAGACAGGCTTCAAGTGTGTCTGTGTGTACGAGACAAACATGAAAACAATAAACAATCCAGGTAACATCGCGTCCTATTAACGGCGCTCTAGACAAACCCGGCTGAAACCGCACCGTCTCGAGTCTCACTTAAAACAATAACGCGACGCCGCACAAAAGAGCCGAAGAGCTGAAATCGCTTACCCAAAGATCCGTTCCCCAACTCATCTCTCTGTCTCTGCGGTAACACACACTCACACTCTCACACACTCCACTTAAAGGGCTTGTAGTTCCGAACTCCGAGCCACGCGAGACGCTTCGCCGCAGCCGCGGTGGAACCGAGAGCGCGTGAAAAGCCAGGAACAGTGCACGACTACTAGCCGCTCTTGTTTCTCCACACACACACGCACGCGCGCGCGCACACGTACACACGCATGCAGAGACTCGGTAACGATATTAAGCTCCTGGTGAGAAAAGGGGGGGGGGAATCACAATGCCCGAACGTTAGCTCAATGCTACACTCTACCGGTCAGGGTTTAGAAGAACAAGTCCGAGTTTGTGCTATGACGTCACCGGTAAATTTTGAAAATTGGGTTGCCAGATCATCCGTGTTCACGTCTCCAAACAATCACGGCTTCTTTTGTCGGTTGCCTTGTTAATTAAAATACTTTTATGCAAATAATTTAGAGGATCTTATTTTTATTTTTTAATGGGTTTTACATATGTTATGGGTGTAAATCTCTTGCTTTTATTGCTTAGGGAAACCGTTCGGTATGTGACGATACAATATGATCTGATATACCATAACAGCCATAACACTATGACCAGCTGCCTAATATTGATTGAGTAGGTCCACCCTTTAGCCACCATAACAGTGATGCACTCTGTGTTCTGACAACCTTTATATCACAACCACTAATAACCTTTTTAGGGCCCAAAGTACTATGACATCAGCTCTATTACCTCATAGTGTGTGGATGAGGTAATAAGGCTGATGTCAAATTACCTCATAGTGTGCCCATGATGTCATAGTGCATGAAGAGCCCTCTTGTCCTCCTAAAGATTTTTTTTCAAGCATCCAGAGCTTTTGGGGCGTGACACAGGGCCGTCGCAAGAGATTTCGCTGCATAGCTCACACACTTGCATGCATGCATGCGAAACCAGCTATGCATTTAGATCTCTTTGAGCGGAACGACTTTCGATGTGCGTGTCATGGGCTCTACTTAACAGGAAGTCAGTTATGTCAGGATGTTTGCAAAACCCACCCAATGGAATTTGATATACTCCTCCTAGGGGATTTATATGATCACCACCAAACCTATGTGATCACTTTTCATATCTTGAATGGTTCAGCCGTGACAAGGCCTTAAACTTATGCCGAAAAGTGGCTAATAATTTCCTAAATGACATCACATTAAGTGACATTATAGTGTGATGCTTTTTTTCAGCATCCGGGGATTTTTGGAGGTCTTAAAATATTATATTTAGGATAGACCCTTATTCTAAAATGATGTTCTAATGGTATTGGTATATCCCCTTTAAATGCATGTGCCCAATGTGCCCCTTTGTCTTTCTGATGCGCCTAGGTGGCGATGGCACAGGTGCTTGGGCCCAATCATTGTCGCTTGCAACTATATACAGTATATCAATTTGATCTACACAAGCGCTTCTACTGGATTGGACTACACGGGCCAACCTTCACTCCCCACGTGCACCAAGTAAGCCCTGGCTATCCATAACCCTGTCAAAAGTTCAGTTTTCCTTCCTTGGATCACTTTTGGTAGGTCCTGACCAGTGCAGACCAGGAACATCCCTCAAGAGCTGCAGTTTTGGAATTGCTCTGACCCCGTCCTCTAGCCATCACAATTTCGCGCCAAATACTTATGCTTGCCCATTCTTTTCTACTTCCAGCACATCAACTTCAGGAAAAAAAGACTTTCAGTTTGCATGACTCTATACTCATGGCTCAGATTCTTGTTCGTGGTTAGGTAGAGTCTGATGTGGTCTTCTGCTGTTGTAATCCATTCACCTCAGGATTTGATGCTTTTTTGCTCACCACGGATGTAAAGACTGAGTATTAGTGTCACTATAGACTTATATATGTAGGGTATAGGGAAGTATAGACTAAAACCTCAAACCAGTCTGGTGATTTCTCTCTCTCAGGAACAAGGTGTTTCAGCCTGCAGACCTTCCTCAAGGCATCAACAGTTCAGAAATATTCAAAGCAGCTCATCTGGGACCAACAAATATGCCATAGTTAAAGTCATAGAGATCACTTTTCCCGCATAATGATGCTTGATGTGAATATTAACTGTAATGTAATTATTCCCACTGGTTGGGAAGATTTCACAAAACAAATCATGGTGAAGGTGAAGGACGATTTTTAAATTCTCAGGAATAACATCAAAAAACATTTGAATGGAAAATGTCAAAGAGCCATAGCAAAACCTTAAACATCCCTAGCAGCAGAACCAGTTCGATAATATACAGGTGAAAAGTTCAAGGCAATACAATTAGTAATTACACCCCGACAGGTTCTTGCATCAATGAAGAAGTAAGAAAGTACTTGTTATTTGGTGGCGACTGAATTTCTCATGCCGGCACTGTGGCCTCGCACCTCCAGGGTTGAGAGTTCAATTCCGGCCTCGGGTCTATGTATGTGTATGTTCTCCCTGTGCTTTGTGGGTTTCCTCTCACAACCCAAAGACATGCAGATTATGCTAATTGGTGTTCCCAAATTGCCTGTAGTGTGTGTGCGGCCTGTGATGGATTGGCACCCCTGTCTCCTGGGGTAGGCTTCAGACACACCACAGCCCTGTAACATCCAATTCTCAATCCATATTGTTTAATATGATGTTGGCCCACCCTTTGCAGCTATAACAGCTTCAATTCTTCTAAGAAGGCTTTCCACAAGGTTTAGGAGTGTGTTTATGGGAATTTTAGACCATTTTCCAAGAAGCACATTTGTGAGGTCAGACACTGATTTTGGACGAGAAGGCCTGGCTCGCAGTCTCCACTCTAATTCATCCCAAAGTTATTCTATCAGGTTGAGGTCAGGACTCATCCACGTCTTTATGGACTTTATGGACTTTAGTGCACTGGTGTGCAGTCATGTTGGAAGCATGAAATTGCCCAAAAATGTTCTGGTATGCTGAAAGATTAAAAGAACATTTCACTGGAAGTAAAAGGCCAAGCCCAGGTCCTAAAAAACAACCCTACACCAGTTCCAACATGACTGTGTACAAGTGTACAAAGCAAGGTGCATAACTGAAATGTTTATTATACTTTATTCCCCTTAGTATACTAAATTGGTGGGCTTTCTGACCAGCTATTTTTACATTCTCCAGGAAACATTAATAAAAATAATAATAATACAAAAGGTCATATTGACTTTTTGCTAAAATGTTCTGCAATTCAATACTGCAATTGTCCTCATGTGTACCCTGACTTTAAGGTTTAGGCGATGACTAATGTTCAACCACGTAGGGTGTTCAAGTATGCGTTGGTTTTCAACGGACCACCAGATGTGTCTCAACATCGAGGAACAAATCGTTTCAGAATCGCTTTAATAAGAAACAAACATAGTGCACCGGCATAAGCTTCAATCCTTTTTTAATTATTATTTACATCAAGTGTAACACTGAGGGAGCACTTCACAGTAATATGCTATTAAAAGTGAGCTTTAAATTAGAATCACACAAAATATACTTTTTACATAACAGAAAAATACTGTTATTCTGTCAACCTCTGCCCTTTTTAAATCCCTCTTAAAATTCACATATTTAAAATTAAGAGTGTTCCATTTGTCATTGCACTTGAAAGGACTGCAGAGGTGGCCTTTGGTATAGAAATGAAGTTTTACATAAAAAAAAACAAAACAAAAAAAACATAATTTGAAACCTCATCATACAAAAGAACATGTTACTTCCAGGACTCAATATCTTTAAAAAAAAATACATAAATAAAACCAAAAAATAAATTAAACGACAGTGTTAAAATAGAAATACAGAGTGAAAAGGGTTAACTGTTGTACTGTTTGTTGTATGCACTGGCAAATCATGTCTGTGTGTAAGACAGCTTTGAGCAGGAACAGGAAAATCTGTTAGACCGCTTCTCCACTTCACAGGCACATACATAACAAACGTGTATAACTAAACAAAAGGCCAAATTACAGAAAGGCAAACCCTAATGAAACGCATAATGATGCACTACAGCACATTATTACATGGGCAAATTAAATCAACATGAATCTGCAATTTAACAGTGACAATGAACCATAAGCACTTCGCCATTTCAAATTCGCCCATCACACACAAACAAAAAAATCCCTGAAAATCACTCCCACTAGGGTAGACCTTTCAACCCTTTCTTCCAGAACCTTTTCCCCAAAGCTATGCAACTGTGAAACATTTGAAATTTCGAATAACTAGATTTTCTGTTGTTTGAATAAATCTCAACATCTCTTTAAAGAACATCTCATTCTCAATCTCTATCTTTCATTTTATATAAATGAAATAAGGAACAAAACATTTTGATCTCACCAGCAAAATTTAAACGGTCCTGACAAAAGCATTGCACATTTGCAGCATTCTGTTGAAGTAAGACATCCCGTAGAAACTGATGCATTATTTTCTATCAGGACTATGAAATCTCCCATGAAAAAAGGCACAGTGTAAACTGTGGAAACGGCTTATGGTAGAGAAAACCACCAAGCGTCGAAACTGCTCTATAGACGTATACACGGAAATGTACGTTCTGTTCTGGTTGAGAGGAATCAAAATGAATTCGAGATGAATAAAAAAATTCCATACTACATCGCATAGATGATTTAAGGCCATCAACCTCTATGCTTTAAAATGGCATCCAGTGTTAAAAAAAAAAAAAGTACATCATTGCTTTAAATAAAAGAAAAGGAAATTGCACCCTATTTTTTTTCCGTTTTGGAATCTGGTCAAGCCGTAGGAAATCATGCAACATTTGACAAGATGGATACATTCATGTTATAGATGCTCAGATGGAGACCCTTCGATATATTCTATTGACCTTTTGCAGACACGTGACTACCATGACGTCAATCAAAACTATTCACGGCAGAAACACCGTTAACCAACAATTAGGCATTAAATACTACGCATATTAGTTCGAGGTGTATTTCAGAGCCGGAAATAAAGTTTATCAGATGAGCACCTGATGACCTGATGCTTTGCAACAAAGATAAGTGACCTATTGAGCAACTTATAGCTTCTGTCCTGCTGACTATTTTCATATACAGTATGCAGTGGTGGGCTTTGTAACTTATTCAAAAGAGAACCAAGCATGTGGAAATGTATGAAGAAGGTAATAGGGATATTAATTTGCAGTTTAGTTTGATATATCATCGTAATCTGATTATCCCAGACAGTGCGTACGAATATGTAATTCCTCCGTGATGGAATATGCTGTGCTTTACACTTCACAGGATGATGTGCAGATACAGTTAACCAATATTGGCATTCTAACTACTCTTACTGTTCTGAAGTCGAATACTAAATATAGCAACAACAAAAAAAAAAGCTAGTGCACTACATAGAATGTACAAGTAATGCCCTTGATCAAGGGTTAGAGAGGGATTTGGATTGAGCCTTACGTTAGAAGATATTTAACGGTTCAGAGGCATTTCAGAAGAACTTAGAAGCAGTTACTAAGAAAACAGTGTAGTTTAAGACGACATCACATTATCAATTGTGTTTTCTTCTTAAAAGTGCTTCAGTGCCTGTTGTTGCGTTTTGGTACTGGCATCTAAAAAGTAATGTCCCTTTTGCCACCCAGGATGGATCAGGCAGTACCATGACAGACAGACGTGGTAACGCCACATGCAAAAGGTCAATAGGGAATGAATCCTTCTGATCAGGCAACCACTCAAAGCTACATAAAGATGGGCTTCAAGATAACGATTCGTGTAGGACATAATGCACAATGATTTATTCACTATATTTAAAAAAAAAAAAAAAAAAAAAGAAAGAAATCCGGTGCTTTTTAATAAGAAATAATTTAAAAATTCAAGTTTAGAAGACATTCTGAAGTTTAAAAAAAAAGTACAAATTAATGTGCTATATAAATGGCAGTTTGCTATGTCACTTGAATCTAGCAATATTGCTGTAAAGTCGCTATTCTGCAGTAAGTGTCTACAGTCACAGTGGGAAAACACAGTGTCCAAACTTGTGCCCGTGCCCCATCTAGATAAACAAATGCCCATCCATGTCCAATTCAGCACATTCAACTGCTGGGTCGAGGTGCCAAACCTGCCTGTAACCTCTGAAAACATTCCACGTCATAGCCTATAATCAATATTCACATATCTATAGGAATACCAGTAAAACAGTGACATGTATGATTTGTGACATATCAGAGCCTGGTGTAACTACAAGACATAAACCTATCCTTTATCCATTAACTCTTTTCAGCAATGCTCCAAAAAAACAAACAAGCTATGCATATTTTTCAGCTGGAATAATCTGCTATTGTTATCATGCATCTTATGATTGTCCCCGTTCAATTAGCTTGGTTTGAATGTGGGTTTTTTTTTTTTTTTGGGAGGGGGGGGGGGGCGGTATTTCATATTCTATAGACAAATAACTGGGATCTTGAATATTGAATTTGACATTAGCTAAAAATCCTGACATCAAAAAGCACTTGAAAGGTCCCTTAAAAAAAACCAAAAAAAAAAACATGACACGTCATGTTTAGTATGTTGCTTATACTCCTTTACCACTATGAAATAGCACTGTGTCCTCAAAGAACAGTGGACATACGGATAACGGCATTAGCCTACACTGCTACAGAACCATGACCTTCCATCAAATGCTGAAATGTCTATACATAGGTGTACGAAATCAACCAAAGGTGACAGTGACTGCATGATGTATCCTCTGTGCCGAGGGCTCAGTACTGCTAATATTGAACAACATGTGCAGAGCTCAACCAAGACATGCTTAATCTATTTCTATGGTTTAACATCTCCAGCCATGGTGAGTAGAAGTAATCTGTGAAACAACTACGATAATCTTTCTAATATCCTTGTATAAATAAACAACTGGTTCATTTGTATTGATTAGTCTCTATTAATTTAAAAGGTAGGCTCTTTTGATCATAATATAAGTAGCCAAACCTAGGCAAAAGACACTGTATGTGATTTGATTTGGACAACAAGCTTATTTACAAGTTTAGAGCTCTGTTTCCTACTGGCGTTTTTTTAAAGTGTAAACAATGACCGAGGGGGAGTGACCACTTGTAGTGATTTTACTGAGGTACTTTTGCGAGAATATCCTCTGTCCCCAATCCTTTATAAAACAATACTTAAAAACCTGTAAAAAGTCTTATTAGGTTTGTGGGCTTTAATGTGACTCCATCAACTACCTTTGCACCACATCGCTTATCTCTTTAATGCATGAGTGCAAGTTGTCCAGAGCGGGACTCGTCCCGCTTCCACCTAACCCACCTCCTCCACCCGTAGAAGAAGCCCGCAGTTCCTGGAGGCTGAGCTCCAGCTTCCCCAAAGCCTCACGAAAGGCAAACTTGTTACGCATTTGAGGGATGCAGTCTACATAGCCTGAACAGTAGTCGAGTAACTGGTGACCAGCATCCAAGACTTGGCTGCTGGAGCTTGACTCTGTACTGTTGTGAAGAGCAAGGCTCAGGCACTCGGCACACTCCAGCAAAGCTTCTTTACTGACTTTTTCCAGTGGTATACGTTCGACCTGTTGCCGGGTCCTTCTCAGAGTCAGCTTTGATGAACCAGAGTTAGTGCCACCGTTGGCCATCTTGCTTGTTGTTGTGTTACCAGAAGAAGCAACAGGTGTTGGAGGTGCTTGAGGCGGCGGGATGCACGGTCGAGCTCCTCCTGACCCTCTCCCCGACCTTTTAACCCCATCCCCATTCAGGTCTGGGCCCATGTTGATTCCCTCATCGGCACCATCTGTGCTAAAACCGTGTTGGAGAGAACGCAGTGTGGGTGGAGGAGGTGGGGCACACTTGGGCTTGATAAGTCGTGGCCTATCACTGCCACTGTCAGCCAGCAGTTTGAATCGGTTGCCTTGTGAGTCTACACCAACCAGGTGTGCATCAGCTGTGCCGGACTTCAACGTGGGAGAGATCAGGACCGGAACTTTATGATTGTGTGGGCCAACTACCGTTTTAGACGGAGAAGACCAGGCTGGCCTGTCATCCTGCCCCACTCTAACCTGAGTATGAGCATCGGACTCAGCCTCGCCTCCGACCCCTGGTGCCCTGGCTGCTCCTGTGCCCACAGATACCGCTCGTGGCAGTAGTTTAGCTTTGGGCCTGTCTCGGATCTGCGCTGTGCCCTCATCTAACTTTCTAGGCGGAGGAGCATCGGTTGGTCGCGGAACACCATTCTCTGGCTGTGAAGTGGTGGACACTGTGCGTTCCAATGGTGGCTTGCTACGATTCCTGGGTAATGTTAGCGCCATGCGGTCCAAATCTGGCAGCCCAGCTGTCATAGAGGAAGTTGAATTAGAACGAGGAAAGGGCCTGGCTCCCCCACCTCCTTCATCAGTCCCAGAAGACTTCCCAGTTCTCAACCCAAGGGTCTTTTTGATAAGGCGTGGTGTGAAAAAGCCTGCAAGCCCGGCCCAACTACTGCTGCTGCCAACCTGGGTAGCCGTGGAGGAGTTTGACCCAGAGAGCTTCTGCCCAAACGTGGCTCCGCAACACCGTGACTGAACATGGTTTCCCTCACCATGAGAAGGAGAGAAGCCAAGGCCATCACTCTGAGGCAATGGAGGAGGGGGACCATCAAGTGCAGTTGTGGGCTCATACTTCTTTTGGGGCTGTGCCTCCATCTCACGAAAGGAGCTGCTGGGGGTCACAGGGAGGTTATGCTGTGGCTGAGAGCTGGAGGCGGTTGTTGATGACTTCTTCTTCATAAAGGAGCTGAAGAAGCCAGCTTTGCGATCACGATTAAAAGTGGCATCCAGTGGGTCATCAAGCAGGCCACCTGAGGATTTGTCTCTCTGTTTCCGGGGCAGGGCCGGGGAGCTGCTGGAACGTCCATCGCCTGCCAGCAGAGTGACTGAAAAGCCCAAACACATGAAAACACATCACAAGTTAGTGAACAAAAAATCTTTGAAAGAACCTAACACTATCTAAAATGTATTGTTCACCATAACAAGAAAGAATGCACATCTGACACAAGCTGGCACATTCAAGCTTTTCTGGTTTGAAGGCATGGTTAACCAAAAGTGCCCAAATTCCGACTTAAATATACTTGTTCTATTACATAAGAGTCAGTTACTTATTCATATCCAGAGCCTTGTGTTGATCTCTAATTACAAAGCTTGGGTACATTGGTAAATTACCTAGTTTGACTTTAATTAAAGGCAGTACCTTTGTGTTTGCTGTTCATATTCTAATCCTTTAACAGGCATTAGGGCAATGGGAGCGATGGTGAAAGTGATGCTGATCCTATGCATTTATAGGGAACCAAAAGAGGGACCAAACAGGCTGAGAATGGGATTATGGTCACTAAACTGCATGCTTTCAAGTCTGCTTTTAAAAGACATTGAGCAGTGAAAAAATAAAAACGTACCGTTCCAGTTTATTTGAAAACTCTAAACCTAATCTGGAACTGCATCAGCTGCATCAGAGTGACATTATTATTATTATAACAGTGGTAGTGTTTTGTTGGAAGCCACTACTGTGGGAGTAAAAATGCTCTGCTGCTAGATGAAAGATGAAATGGGGACAAAATGATGCCAAGCTAAAGCTGTGTACATGAAGGTGATCATGTAAAGGACGAAATATTTGAAATGTTTATTTAAAATTAAAATAATTGTGTTAATGAGCTTTTGGCAAACACAAACACATGCTTTAAATAAATAAAGAAGAAATAAAAACATAAATAATTTGTACAATGTTTACATAAATAATGCTGCACAAATGAGGTTAGATTCCATTTAATTAAAACATATGGTCGACATGCTGAGGTGTTTATGGGGTATTGGGTTGTTAGGTGCTTGTGTGTTACTTGTTAAGTGATGGGCGACAAATGGGGACAATACAACAATTAAATGACACCACATCGACATTAACAAACAAACAAATATTTTCAGAATTATAATCAACAAATGAATTATTAGAGAATACACTGTAGGAATACACTGTAGGTTTTTAAAAGAATATATATATATATATATATATATATATATATATATATATATAGAGTGACCAAATGGTTGGAATGCTAAAAATATCATCAAATTTACTAAAGCATAATATGAATAATTGTCATAGTTACTATTTTAAATGTCCATTTAAAGTTGTATACTTGAAAAATATTTACAAGCTTTTTACAAAAGAAATAAGAAAAAATAAGAAAATGAAATAGAATCTGTGCCCGCTAATACTGCTGATATATTGCGTGTGCGTATCTATACAAGACATGTATGTGTCTGCGTGGGTGTGCATTTGAAGTGCGTCTCCTTTAGTCTAGGAGAAACACCACTCCCATTCTCTTGAGTCTGCGCTGGAGACGTGTGAAGTGGACATCAGCTGGTGTACCTGAAGGACCGTGAGCTCCAGGCTCGTGCCGACTCTCCAGACCCTCCGTGTTCTCCTTATTGTCCGAGTGCTTCTTCGGTTGCCGTGACTTCGAGGGCACGAGGGGCTGATCGTGACTGAATGGATGCACTACCCCACCCTTACCACAAGAGGCAGTCTTGCACAGTTCCTCTGCCACTTCTGCAAAGTTGAGAAAGTGAGCATTTGATTGGTGACATTGGTGACTGATTGGTAGGGCATTTAAAACCTCTATTTTAATGGGCAGCCGAAATTTATATTATTTCACATTAGATTTAGGATTTATCCAAGTAATTGCACCAATAGTAAATGACCATTTGGACATTGTGCTGTTAGATATGAATGTACAACAAGAATGGGCAATATAACAATCAATATAACCCATCAGTTAATTGTCAGACGCCAGATAAATTGAATTGTATCCTTTAGAACTATAAATATTTAAAAATATGTAAATAATGATAATCATTTTAAATGTACCTTCTGATATGCTGGAGTCATGGAACATTGTCTCAAAGGCCTGATGGGTCTCTGCAAATGAGGGTCTATCCAGTGGACTCCACTGCCAACCTGCAAAACACACGACAAAAGACATGTCAAAGCAAAAAATACAGTAAAAACACCATGAATTCTAAAAAATTTAATTTAGTATGATTTAACATGGTTATGTTTTTGTCACAACTTGTTTAACATTGCGAGAAAGTCTGTGTGAGTGTGTATGATGTGTGTACGATGAGGTTTATCCAAATTCGGATTGCTAACAGAGCCATGCAAACGGCAGGTTGAAAATGCACTCACATGCTCTCATGAGTTCATAGACTTTGGGTGGACAGCCTTCTGGCTGCTCCATGCGGTAGCCCTTCTCCAGCAGGTCATAAACCTGAGACAGGTCAATACCGGGGTACGGAGACATACCGTACGTCGCGATCTCCCACAGAAGTACTCCGAATGCTAAAGGACACGCACAGGCGCCAGAAGAAACCAGAAATCAATATAAAGAGAATCCAGGACAAACAGCATTTCGTCTCAAATTACTCCAAAGTGTGAATCTCTGGATGAAGGAAAGAGAACTGACCCCAGACGTCTGATTTGATGGAAAAGGTGTTGTAGGCCAGGCTCTCAGGTGCGGTCCACTTGATGGGGAACTTGGCGCCGGCGTGAGCCGTGTACGTGTCTCCTGTCATCAGCCGACTCAAGCCAAAATCAGCCACCTTCACCACATGGTTCTCCCCTACTAGACAGTTTCTTGCAGCCAAGTCCCTGAGAGAGACGGAAAGAGAAACAGTGTAAAGGAAAGAAAGACATAATTATGTCTTCCTAAAAACGAAGTCCATTTGTCCAACATGCAATTTAATAGCCACAGTGCAACACAAGAGCTTGTGAGAAACAAACGTGCGAGCCAGTGTCTGCAGAACTGTGGCACGTCCTCTATGACAGTTCTACAACCTACCAGACAATTTCTTGATATTCTTATATTTATTTAAAAAGTAAAAATGATTTTGTGATTACTACCTGTGAATAAAGTTCTTCTTTTCCAGGTATTCCATGGCGGAGGAGATCTGAGTAGCCATATAGAGCAGCACGACAGCGTTCACCTCCTCGCGGTCACACTCGCGCAGGTAGTCCAGCAGGTTGCCGTGAGGCATGTACTCCGTCACTATGTAAAACGGAGGCTCCAGTGTGCACACGCCTGAACAAGCAGGGAAATGTCCATTCGGTTAGAAATGCCGCTGAGTCAGAGATCGTACGCCTGAATTATATCATATAATCGTCATTGTCGTCATATAAATCGAATTAAATCACGGCTGACGGGATTAATACTAACCAAGCAGCTGCACCAGATTGGGGTGCTTCACCTCTTTCATGACAGCAGCCTCTTTCAGAAATTCCTCCACTTCCATAGTGTCTTCCTGTCATACGAAATCAAACAAAATAAAAAGGTGAATCTTCTCTATGAATGAAACGCTTCCAGATAGACGGGATGAAAATGCATGCCTTAAGACAGACCTTAAGTGTTTTGACAGCAACAGTGAGGTTGTATTTCTTCCAGACCCCCACATAGACCTCGCCATACTGGCCTCCTCCTAGCTTGTGCTTCATGGTGATATCGGTACGCTCCATCTCCCACTTGTCGTGGATGGGCGAGACTCCGTAGACAGTGGGCTTGTTGCATTTTGGGGCCGGGTAGTGCAGCGTCGTCACCAAACCGTCCGCTACAGTGGAATGATGATGGACCAGCTCGGCTAATGTGCTGAACCTGCTTTCAGAAGTTACGTAGACCTGCAGAAAAGAAAGCTTAAGTAAACATTTCTGTGCCCTGCAAATCATATTTGTAGATATAATTGTAAAAAAAATCATTCCTTGTTTAAAAGGTAGTAGCAAGAAACTATATAGAAATTATGCTAAAAAAAGTGAATAATTCAATAAAAGAAGTATAGAAATGTCTCACCTTGCCATCGGAGGCAGTATTGATGCGGTAGTGGTAGACTCGGCCCTCGTAGCGCAGCGAGATGGAGAGCTGGCCCGGACTGCTCTCGCTCTCTCTCACGAGGAAGCTGCCGTTGATCAGGCTGCTGAGTAGATACTCGGCCGCGCTGCGAGACACGGGTCCATGATACCAGCTGTGCTTTTCCAGACTGTTCACCGGCGTGATGTAGTTACTGGGAACCCAGCCCTGACCGTTCTTAGAGCGGACCTCACTCCACTCGCCATTCTGGTTGTAGCCCAGCACCCTGAGCTTCTCTCCTGAGACACATGAGGATTTAAGGAAGTGGTTAAAACCAAACCTCAGTGAGGTAAACCGAGTGTAAACTTTTTTTTCTTTCTTTTTTTTTTTTAGCAAGGACACAACGCTTATGTTTGAGTTAAAGACATATGGTTGCGGTAGTGGAAAGCTTCTTTTTTGCATTCTAACAAAGCATTACCATCGCTCCTCAATCCAACTGCTACGCCTGCATCCATTTTCCCCTCTTTTATAGCACCGATGATGGAGCTGAGAGCATCTCACTTCGCTATTAAACTAAGATGCCATATTTTCAAGCTCTAAAACAGCAAATTACACTATGTGGCTCCAGCGGGCCGTTTTGAAAACCCAACTCCAGCAGATCCCGTTTCTCCTGGTCAGGAGCAGCCAGACAATATCGGGGCTCTGGCAGGCAGTGCCACATCACAGCCAATATACAGAGAGATTAAAATGCAGCCACTAAGCACTAACTCCCTCGCTCTGATTACGCCACTCTGTGTTTACCCACCTGCTATGGGGCCAACTGGGAGGATTACGAAATGCTCGGGCAATAGCGTTTCACCAGGAGAGTCCGCAGCGGCCGCTGTCTCGCACTACAAACGTTAATCCTATTTACAGCAGCTTGGTATGAGGAGGTGGTGTTAATGTGTAATTAAGAGGACAGTGATTCGTCCGGGGATTGCATTTAGTGCAATAAATCTGTAATCAAAATGAAGGCTTTAATAATATGATCAAGAATTTGACTTGGCGACTGCATTCCTCGTACCTTTCGTGATGCTCAGCGTGTTGTCACCACTGGCCACAAAGTCGTAAAGTGCGACAAACAGGTTGGGGTCACTCTCGGCGGCACCCAGCAGGTTCTCCTTTGAGCTCCAACGCACAGCTTCGGTCAGAGCAGACGAGTCCAATCCAAAAGGCCTGTGCAGGGCTTCTGTCCCAGGAAGGCAAAACAAGAAAGAAAGAAGAAAAAAAAAAGAGAGACGTCAGTAAGGGGGGAAAAAAAAGCTCATTGAAAAAGGTGTGGAAAGGAGGGAAGACGTCAAACACCAAGCCCTCAGGGAAGGGCTTAAGATGACTGAGTCACAAAGACATAAGAAGGAGTGAGGAGAAAAAAGAAAAAAAAAAACAGGGATTACGAATGACTGAGTGTGAAGGTATGCGGGAGAGATTAAAATAAATGGAACAAAGGGTGGAGAGTTACTTAATGCATAAAAAGTTACGTGATAAAAGGAAATATTTTATTTTGTCTACTGATAGAATTAAAAACCTTTCGCAAATTAACAGATAACTGTAAACAAAGCTACATAAAAATATGGCTCACTGAGAATATTCCTAAACCTGACCTATTCTGGAATAAAAGAGTGTACCTGGGAGATCGTACCAATCCACGCTCCGCTGTTGGGTAGCGATCAGTTTATTCCTGTTTTCCTCGAAGCTGCTGCTAGATGGTAAAGTGCGCACGGGCATCGCTCTGCTCTGAGAACTTCTCTTCTATACATATACACACACTGTACATATACCTCCGGTACCTAGCTGCCACGTGAGACTAAAAAGTTTTTGCTCGGCCGGTGATCTATATATGTAACGTGGTGCTGAAGGAAGGAGGAGTCGAGGATGCATGATTGGAAAAACACTGTGGTGGAGCTTCTACAGTACAATCGGTTGCCCACACCCCTTCCAGCATGCCTAGGTTTACTCCTCCTTTCTCCACAGCTGTTTGCCAGCCACTCGCGCACATGCAGGCACATGGCTGTACACACGCAGAAAGCATGTCTAGGCAGCTGCCCCGTCACTATAGACACGGTGAATACAAGTGTAGGGAGGAGAATAAAAGGACAACATGGAGATGTTGAGGGGAAAAAACAAAAACGGACAAAAAAAACGGAACGGCTCTTAAAGAATCACGGAATAAAAGTATCGTAAACCTTCTAATATAAACAATATAAATTGATAATTATACAAAATACAGTTCCTGAACACGTGAATCATAATAAAAGTAGAGAAGCAAATAGGGATTGGAAGCACCAGGGACTACCCGATACGACATCACAATACCCAAATGCCGATACAATTCATATCCAATTCGATTCGACGGCCTTTAAGACTTTTACAATTCTATACAGTCTGAAAGCAATTCTATACAATCCTAGGTGGTAGGTGCAAATAGAACGCTGTGCTGCCTGCCTGCCAATGTGGGAATAGTTTAGAGCACGCCACCTGCAGGATTATAGAGGAATCATATAGAAATAACATTTTATCACCTCAAATCCAAACCTACATTTTAAAAAATAAATTAATTTTTTTTTAAAAGGGCAAAAAAATGAATTATTTAAAAACATCATGGACCAAAATTTTTTTTTCTTCCATCTCTAGTAGGTAGGGTCATGAATCACCTGGGTCCCCCTGAGATAATAGTATCAGGATACCTACCTGTATGTGCTGATTCGATTTGCATTGCAACTCTATAAGAATTTGAATTTTATAAATATCTATATTCAATATATATATATTTTTATTAGATTTTGTTGCAATTCTAAACAAACAAACAAACATACGTCTTCTAGGTAAAATATATACTTTTTGGCTTGCCATAGTAGCAAAACCAATGAATTATAATGTTGAGTCCGATGCAGTCCTTAACAAGCAGTCAGTTTAACAGCATCGAGGTCCTTCCAGCCTGACTTTAATTTTTACAATAATTCCTAATAATTTCACAAGTAGCTTCAAGTAGCAAATTTTAGGGAACATGTTATCTATCGGCACTACAAGAACAAGCTCACACCAGTGCTCACCACACCTTTGTTTTGGAGAAGCACATAATGAAGTCCTCTCCTCTTCACCTGACTCGGCCAGAGCTCCCAGTACATGGTCCCATTAAAGTCCAAAACCAATCCACAGATCGCTCGGAGCCTGACGCACCCCGCTGGTCTTTGTTGGGGCTCAGACTTCAGAATTTCCAACAAAGTTCCTTGAAAGCTAAACCGAGATGGTTATAGGGTCTACATACTGTAGTGACGGCTCCAGTGCAAACATGAAGAAACCTAAGCACTTATGGAGAGTCTTGCTTGGGAGCTCTACAGGAAAAGTGTGCATAAGGGCATGCATTTCACAGACTGGTGGGGGGTTGACGCTCGCCCATGACAGATGTCTACATTTCTCCAACCACACACGCACAATGGAGAGCAAGTGAGCACGAGCAAGTGTGAAGCGTGTTCATGGGAGAGAATAAGCTCAGAGAATAGATCCATGGCTTGTGAGTTGATCGTGATTTACGAATATGTTAAGAGGTTTCCACTTATTAAAGCACGCGTTTTCCTGTAATCTCCGGCTCTTAGAACATTAGCCGACGTTTACTAGAACAGGATTCTCAATTATTAACACCATCTGCAGCCAGACAACTTAAAAGGACCTACCGTACGGAAAGAAAAAACCTCTGAGGGATTAAAATGGAAAATAATTGAAGAGCTAACAGGGAGAGGATAACGAACACGCTCACAAAACAAACTAATGGACTGTTTTATGATCAAAGAAGGATGAATGACATCAGCAGCACTGACCAAAGGCCAAAGATCTTAAAACATATTCCAGTTTATGTATTAACATTTCCAAAGCCGTATGAGTTTTATTCCCTGCTAAAAGGACTTGTCTGTAAGGGATTGATGTAAAACACTTGCCTTACACGGGGCAGGACGTGTGCCAAGCGAGTGTACTGGCCGGCAAATGTTCTCTGTATGTGTGGGGGTATAATGTAGGAGATGCCACACAGGACAGCTGGGACAGAAGCATTGGTGGGGGGGGGTTGATCTGAAAGAGGACATTGATCCCCTTCCTGATCTGAGCCCCTCGCACAGCTGCTGGGGGCAGGACAGCTGAAGCAGCACCTCTGTAAATCCTTCAGACACTGGCATGCTGTCATTCATATGCCATAACACATTACGAAGAGTGCGACAAAAACACAAATGTGGGCACAGTAATGCCATGATTAGATTTAATACGATTCGATACAGCAAGGCAGCATGGTGGAGCGGCAGGTATAGCTAGTTAGTTTCAGTCTTTCCTGTCTCCCATGTCTTCTCATTTCTAACCTTCCCATGATCTCCAGGTAGCAGGGACGGCATACTCTGTCTCCGCTGCCCATCACAGTGACACAAGCCATATCACGGGAATCTGTGAGCTCATCCCTGTGGGAGAGAGCAGTTAGCTCGTTCCTATGAATGCGTCACGTAGCCCTGTGATGCAGCACATGCAGCGGTTCGAATAGATAAGAGTGTCAGAAACACTGATTCACATGCTTATGCTGATAAAAGGTGATCCACTTGTTGTGTCATGCCCAGGGCATAAACGTTTGCTTTTAGTGACACCCACTGAAACTCCATAAAAGGCAAAGCTCACACAGCTGGAACAGTGAGTGAATAACAACGCTAGATTTCCCCAGTGAAACAGAAACTGAAGGGCAAAAATCTGGAGTTAAATGATGAATTCTCAATTCTTTTAAGTTGATAAATATTGTTAAACATCCTCTTAATGAGATTATTTGCCATCAGCCTAGACCTATACGTTTGAAATAGTACATTAAATAGTTAAATATCACAGATCTAATTTCAACCGCAATGTGTGTCAAAAATAATTATAATGTATGTTCCTTTTTTTTTTTATCAAATCATGCAGCCCTGTTGACACGAAAACAAAGAAAAAAAAAGTATAGATAACCTTCTACTGTATCCAAGTGATTTTGGACTTGAAGTACATAATGCAGAAAAACACAATTTTTACCAATTTCTCCCAAATATATAATATTGCTTATATATTGTTATTATTTTGCTAATAAAAAATAATATATATATATATATATGGCATTGGCTAAAGAAATGTTATATATATATATATATATATATATATAAAAATAAAAAAACATTATTTTCTTTAGCCAATGCCATTAATAAGAAATAATTAGGATTTGTGTAAAAAGTTGTTTGACATTTTATAGGTTTATAGGAGCCATCTACTGGGGTACATCACGCATCAAGTACATTTGCTATGTTTACTCCCACACCCCAACCCCCAAAGCAAAGTGTCCTTATGACACGGGCCAGACAGTGAATAACCCTAACGGACTGACTTGGTTTTAATATATGGATTAATGTTGACTTGCTTACATTTCTTGAGTCAATGCCATCGATCTAAAATGACTGGAATTTGTACACAACTAAAACAACACAATATATTGTCAGTTTAATAACACTGCAAATAACTCTCAATTTATACAATTTAAAATACGTTCAAAGAGGTTTACATCAACTCGTCTTTTGTGCAAATTTACAGACTTGGGTACCAAATTGATTACATAATTGCCTCCACAATTTACTTACTAAAACAACCAAGTCGTATGCAGCTTAATAAACAAGGCCTACCCGTACACCTGAAGTTTCATGCAAATGAATCAGCATCCTGAGGTATGCAGACATCTTCCTGTGTGACGGAATCATGTTTGACTGACTTCGTCATGCACAGC
>JAOVVB010000032.1:6607012-6620169 GCA_028570985.1 Heterobranchus longifilis
CACGACTTTGATAAAGACGACTCTGAAACTCGATCTGGCGTCTTTCTCTCTGACCATTTGTATGTTAAGGTTTTTGTCCACTAGAAGTATGTAAACATAAATAAATAAACTTTTTTGAAGATCTCAATTTTAACCCTTTATTAGGGTCAACGCATTTTGCCACACTAACAGGTTTCAGGCAGTCATGGAGGCGTTTCACCACACATCCGGGGGGCTTCATCAGCTCTTTTGCATAGTGGGATAATCCTCACTGACTCATATCTACAAGATACCATGTGACACCACAGGCTGGAAATGCGGAATAGCGTCAAACAACCAGGATAAACCCGTCAACACCGCACGGTAGGCAGATGATGGGTGTCTTTTTGACTTTTCACTTATTTGACGATGCCTCTTCCAGTTTGAAGTTCAGATTTAGTTACCCCGAGGCTGAGGAATCCGACTCCCTGCTGAGGCTTGCGTCCATAAAGCCGTTTTTTTTTTCCTCTGGTGGGAGTCAAGACATCAAACACTGCTCTGTGGAAAATCTCTTTTAAATTAATGATGTATAAACTATTATTCTATTTGAACTATTTGAAAATAATGTAGATGTCCCCGGAGTTGATGTGTATAATGACGCGTTCTGCCTACTGGTTATTTCCAACCTTTTCCAGTAGACTTGTTTTGCTCCCAGCCAGGAATTTCCAACTCCCTGTTACAATCAGGTAACCCCAGGGCCCTGCTGTCTAAGAAAGACATTCTTGCATAAGGTAGAGAAGCAAAACATTGTACAGTAAGAGCATGCACCATGAATTTACCTGACAAAGGTGTCTCAAAATACGTTCACACCACTTACTGCTGGCCATCCTTACTACAAGGGGTGTTTAAGTCAAACCAGGAAGACAGTTATGAGAATAAAACGTATTTTTATTTCCTTATGATCTCCTGCTACACTCATCCCAGCACTTCACAAGTACTTGGATACCATCAATGAAGAAAATTTTCAGACTTGGCCCCCCAGGAACTCCTTAAATGGCCAAACCATGAGGCTTGGAGCGAGGTCAGCAGTGTATGGGGGGAATCCCAGCCAAGTTACTGTAAGTGCACGTTGAGTTTGTAAATGATCGTGTTTACAGTTCATACAGACAAAGATGCAAACTGGAGACAAGTTATCCAGTGATTTTCAAGCATCAGATGTTCCACTCACTGACTGTCCATAGGACCAAGTGCAGTGGACTCCAAGCCACCTCGGGCAGGCTCGAACTTCACAGATGTATCGTTTTCTTTAAAACATTTGCTCCATTCAAATGTTTTACTGCAGATGGAGTCTCTCATCGTACTGTGCTTAAAGTCTTCTATAAATGTCAATCAATCAGTTTTACAACTTCATTCACAAGAAAGTCCTGGTTTGACTTAAACATCCCTTTCATACAAGACGTTTCCAGATGCCCGAGACCAAAACAAAAGCCTTAAGACAAACCTTTTAGCATTTTGACAGCAACAGTGATGTGTTTCTTCCAGACCTGAGCATGCTGGCCTTCTCCTACTTGTGCTTCGTGGTGATATCAGTGCAACTTGAACGGCCCCTCGTATATATGGACATTGATTTCAAGGTCATTTTTAGAAGCAGGAACACTTTGAGATTTCATAACATCCCCATCTGTCATCAAAAAATATTGGCTTCTATGAAATAAGGCAACAACTACTGAGATTCTAGTGCAAAGCTTACCAAGTATGGACCTAGATCACCAACTGCCACAGCGTGCACATTTTTACATAGTCTCTGTATCACAACTGAGCTTTTAATCTTGGGTAGGCTGGTGATTCAATTCAATTTTTGGGCATTGAGATTTTCAATTTAATGTTTACTGTCCGATTTGGCTCAAGCAGCTGTATTCCCTACAGGTTTGAAGGTTGAAGTATTAAAAACAAATCAAATAAGCACTGAAATGCTGTATAACATGTTTTGCTCATTTTTTAAATGTCATGTCCAGTACAAAGCGATCATAATCGCACACTCTAATCCAGTATTGCACCGAAACTCAAACGAAGAAGCGGCGATAATCTTGCAAAAAGCGAGTATTTGCAAAAGATGGACCTTGTCAATTCTACACTATATAACACGTTAGCGTTTATTAAAATCTTTTTAAAAGTGTGAGTTGATTCTCAGTCAAAAACTGACCTAAGAATCCAATTAACTGAATCGACCAACAAAGAATCGATTTAAACTGCACAATCGATTAAATCGCACCACTCTAGACGTCACTATAGCCTGTGCTACCTCTTTGACAAATATTTAATAGCGCAGTTCTCAATTGGATGTACCCCATGCACAAGGCTTCCCATTTTATGAATGTTATACTACTACACTCAGGTAAATCTCTATGGCCCAAACCGTTGCAAAATGCAGCAATCTGAGCTTCCCTGCATGATGAAATGGTGAGCAACACAGCTTAAGCACTTTTTAACATATACCGAACCCTGAATTCTCCACTAGTGAGTAGGAGCTCACATCTGTACCCATAAACATTGCAACCGCAGTCGTGATGACTTTAGCCAGACCAAATTAACCAGTAAAGACTGCTGGGAAACTATGCTGTGTGTGTATTGTTCCATATTCCACTGACTGATGAAGGGGGGCGGGGGTCTTTCAACAGATCTTAAGTGTGCTTGAAGTCAGGGCAGCCCTGCAACCCACTTCAGAGAGGGTCCCAGCTTTAAACGAGTAAAATCCTTTTTTTTTTTTTTTTACATTTATGCAATGATCACACAGGATAACATCGCAGCTCTCTCTTTCTCTGCAACAACCCGCATGAGGGGGGGAAAAAACATCCTGCATCTACAGGCTTTCTAGTTGGAACTTGCAGGATTGCAGTCTCGCTGCAGGTCAAAAGTATAAAAGGGTTGAAAAGTTCGATGCACGTTTATAAACATTCCCAGCACATCTGTTGGATGAAGGCTTACCGCGCCCTGATTATTCTACAGTCGGGAAAATTATCTATGTGCAGACAGTAGGACACATTTCTCAGTTCAGTCATTTGTAATTGTAGTGCTCATCCACACACACACATACACACACTGTAGTTGTTCATATGAGGGGAGGGGAGTGGGGAAGATATAACTGAATAATTTATACAGGCGAGTCAAAAATAATCCACAAAAAAATAAAAAATAAAGCTTCTGTTGACCGCACCATCTTATCAGCGCTTTCTGTTCAAGGCTACTGTCTCCCCAGTAACTGTTTGGTAGGTGTGAATGTGTTACATCAGTTCATTTGTAAGTATGGTGCGAGCAAAAATGGATGTCCCACTTGTGAAAGAAGTGCAGCGTCCAGTGGTATGTTTTTTTATGGTCTGAGGGTGCAGAAACACAACTTGGGCCGATACTCTAAGGAAGGTAAAAGTTTCTTAAAGAGAATCATTACTGGTGACAAGACACGGAATCATCACGACGAGTCTGTAAATGTAAAAGTATGGAATGGGAACATGCTAAATCGCTGACCAGGAATAAGTTCAAAAGTCATCCGGCATAGGGGCCCCCTAGTGGTGCAGTGGTAAAGTGATCGCCCGATCATCTGGAGATTGCTGGTCCGATCCCCGGATGATGCTGTAGCCTCGTGCAGCCGAGGACCTCAAGAGAGCAAAATTGTCCGGGCTCTCTCAGTGGGGTAGGATGGGAGGCACTCTTACATTAATTACAGCTCTACGGCTAGTCAGGGGCGTGTGTGAGCTCACGCAAGCGTAGGGAGCGGATAGTGCTGTCCTCAGAGTGTGTTACGCCGTCCCTGTGCCCACGTGCGTGAGCGAGCGAGCAGTTCGAAAAGATGCAATCGGTGACGTCACGTGGTTCGGAGGAAACGCGTGATAGTCTGCGGCCCTCCAGACTGAGTGGTCGTAGTAGCCTTAATGCAGAGCCCCCTAGTGACGGGGAGGAATTGGATACGACCAAATTAGGGAGAAAATCAGGCGGAAAAATATCCAAGGAAATTTTAATAAAAAAATAATAATAATTAAAAGTCATCCATCAGCTGAAAAATTTATGGTTACAGTTTTCTGGGTTTCTTAAGGGCCAGTATTGAAAATGTTCAACAATCAGCAGCGCTCGTTACAGTGAGACGCTTATTGAAATGCTGAAGCCCAAAGTCCAGGTTAAACGAATGCAGTCGACTGCTATCCAAGGGCGTCATAATCCTGCATGACAGCGGTGCATTTGTGGCTCGTAACTCCTGGCCTAAAACATTTTTAATAAGGGGAATACGAAAGCTTGTTGACAGATGGACAAAGTGTATTAAGAAAGCAGGGAATTTATGTCAAAAATGATGTATTTGTTTTTTTCTAAAAGGTAATTAAAATCAATTCTAAGGCCAGAGAGCGGATATTTCCTGGCCCACGCTCGTATTTTGTTAAAATGTATAATCAAAGCTAGTCCATCATAAAGCACGTTTCTGCAGACCAAACAGAAAAACCCACAATGAAGGGGAAAATATGATTCCATTCACAAGCAAGTATATTATAATTATATAGCAATTACACAAGTGTTCCTTAATCTCGTAGGTTTCATGCACCTCAGTGCAACACCAAAAAAATAGTTCAGTCCCACCTCCTAACCACATTTAGCCCAATAAATTTCATACTTGGAGGTGAGACGGGAGGATGTTATACTATCAGAGCACTGAAGGGATGCTGAGGCACGGAATAATGACGAGCAAACATCCTGTCCGCATGCCTTTTTTATCTAAAACCGTGCTCTGTGTTGAGCCGAACATGCAGCCATGACCAGCACAATGCAGCCAAAGTATTTTTAGCTTCGCTTTAATACATAAACAATCTGGCCTTAAATACCTTTTGAATAACCAGACTGCAAACACACAGGGACGTTACAAAGGAAGCACCGAACAATGATTCCCTTAGACAATAGAGCCAGATGAGAAAGTCCACCGTGGAAGAGTGACGCTGTTCACTTGAAGGACCTTATTCATGCCTTATTAATAAATACGACCACGAGGGAGGGAACTAGGAGTGTTGTGTCAAACACATCCTAATGCACGGCTCTTGCTTACCAGCTAACTCATCCTGCAGCTGCTCTCCTAGAATCACACAGACATCTGAGCGGTTTAATATGAAAGATTACAGTAAGCATTATTTGTTATTATGTATCCTTATTACTATAATAGACCAATATGTATTTAACAGACACAAAATCCAAGACATGTCGCCTCCCCACTGAACTTCTAAAAATGAAATGGCTGACAAACCTCTAAGTATCCTAATAAAGGTTCCGTAAAGGTGTTGTCAAATTCCCATGAAGGAGTTTGCGGATAGAATGATGGACAGCTGGATCGATGCATAGTTAAGTGCCAACAAAAACAGACAGGATTTATTAATAAAACTACTGATAACCCACTCTATATATTCACTATAAATCACAAAGTGGGAAAAGTCACATACAGCCAAAAACTTTCCAACTGAAGATTTTTTTTTTTTATTTGTAGAACTTTTTATGCCCAACATCTATTTCCTCTGTCTTATAATGAGTTCAGGAATTTTAGACCCACGGTCTGAGAAACCATCCCTCTAAACGCTCTTTTCATTAGTAACAGTCACTTGTGCAACAGCTGAGCTGGGTGACGACACGGCCTCAGGTATGTCGGCTATGTCTCTGTATCTACGTGCTGCTGAACCGGCCAAATCCGCCGAAACAATTACATCACATGATCACACACAACTAAACTAACAAAGGTTAATATCATGTCTAAAGATGCATCGACAAATAGTACTGTATCGGGTACCGTTACAAATCTGTGCCTTCTGATTTTTATGGTGTCTCACACACAATATGACAGCAATTTTGAAACAAAAAAGAAAAAGGCAACCAAAAGCCAAGCAGAAAATCTGAAGCGGAAAAATATCAAACAAAGTTAGAGCGGCATCTTCCTATAATACTTTGCTGGCATATCTTGAAGAGAGAAAACAAAATGAGTACTAAACAGTGACAAAATTGTTTATCATGATTATTACTGATGCTCATTATTAATAAACACGCTTGCTAACAGAGCTGTAAATCATAGGGAGAATAGAGACCATTTAATTTAAATAAATTTTGGGGCATTGATTTAATTCGATTCAACATCACTTATGTTCACTATGGAAGCAGCCGTTTACTAAGCAGCTATGTTTCTTACAGGGTTTTCATGTATTAAAAACCACTAAAAGTATCCAAATAGGCATTCAAATGCTGTTTAACTCAAGTTATTGATTGGTGAAACGTCATTTCCCGTATCAAGCGATAATCTTTCTCTTTCTTGCCATTCTTCTGCTCCACACTCCAGTCCAGTAGGTGGCGGTATGGCACCAATCGCTCATGAAATCAAAAGTAGTACGAATTAGCAGAAACGAGAGTTACCTTAACATTCCAAATGTTACTTAACACACTTCTTTTGAGACAATTGCTTTTTTATGCTTTCGACAGCATTCTTCCCATTATTTGGAATAATATAAGGAATATAAAATATTGATTATTTTACTTTTAAACGTAAAAAAAAATAAATCAGTAAGTTTGTTACTAGCAGCATTGCAGCACCTCTTTTTGCCTAATCGTAAGTAGTTTATGGTGGCTGAAATGTTTAAACTCTACACCACTAATCTGAAGGTATGTACTGTAGTTCAAGTCCCGGCTCTGGGTTACTGATCAGAAGGGCAGGAGTTCAAGCCGCCAATGTAGAGCCCTTTGACCATGACCTTGCGTCCTGATACCAGGTTCCTAACTGGGATATGCAGGGGGGGGAAAAAAAAATCTCTCACTGTGCTGTAAGGTATACATGACAAATAATCGAAGCTTGATTTTATTCATTTCTGCATCTGTATCGAAAAATACTAACAACATGCACGATTCACCACATCCATAATGCCATCTACAGATGATTAGTGGAAAAAAAACCTGCTTTGTGCCAACGAAGCTATGGTTCTCCATGGAGAAAGCAGAGCAACTTTTTTCCTGCAGGCAAACGCCACCATGGATTTTCCTCTTAACGCTTCAAATTGCATTCTGACCCAGTTTCCACTAACCCTTCAAAGCGCAACCAAAAAGCTGTGACATGCTCGGTACGGCGGAGGAGTAGCAAACCATTCACGTGTCCCTATTCCCAATTTAATCTTGAAGACATACGATGCCCTTCGAAAAAAGCATACCAGGTTTAGTTAGATTCCTATGCACTTGCTCCGTATATTCTTCAAAAGGTTGTCCAAAAGCTTTTTTATATATTTATATATATTTTGCTACAGTCCTTGATTTAAAAAGAACGAGCTACATGTCTTGCAAAACGTAGGACTGTCTAAAGTGATCAAATTGCAAAAAACAATCCAGTGACACAAGTCAGGAAACCCTGAGGCGCTGAAGTGCACAGCCGAAAGTGAGCCTCTTTCGGTTTGCTAAATGGATGCATGGTCATGATGCCATTCAGTGCTCATCAATTTGACTAAGGAGGCCAACTAGTTATGCACTGGGGTATATAATGGGAAAGAGCACCCAAAGCCATTTACCCAAGCTCTTCTCTCATAACAGCCGAACATCCCACATCATCAGGGGCACTAATGAGGAGTCCCACATGTTCACATTCTCAGCTTAATGGACCCCCGGATGAGCCTCTCCTCATGCCTGGCTTCCAACTGCCATAAGGATAAGCACCATCCAATATTTCCTTTATTGATTTTTCACTTAGAAATGCTTGCAAATGCAAACCCATTCCGTTTAGTCAGGATCTTGAGAAACAGAGGTGTCTTCACGGGATTCGCTACCCGAAGTGTAAAATGGCAGCATTTGTTTTACATCAAGCTATTTTACTAAAAATCACCAAAGTTCAACATATTCTTTGCCAAGACAAACATGTTCTGGATAATTAGAGGCACACAAAACCAGGCTGGAGTCACCACAGGAGGCACGGGGACGACTGTTTGGTCCTGCGCTCTGGCACAAGAGACAGATTTTACGAGGATGATTCGCACTACATCATTAGAGCCTCAGGATTGTGTGCTTGCACCGTACAATCAATCCACATTTGAATGCAAGACTTCGTCTGGATTCAATATGTTTCAGTATTGGCCGCCATAGCTGGTTTGAAATCTGGTAGAGGCGTCGCCTGTCAGCTGGCGGAGACTGACCCAGACACGTTTTGGGTTTCTGCTGAGAACAGAGGTGAAGATGGTGCCAGGTCAAGGTCGAACCGAGAGAAACCTCCTCCAGGCGTGCCTGTAGCGTAGCGTCCTCATCCATCTTGGATGAAGAATAGCGACCGTGGTCAGACTTTGGCCTACAGGGAATAAACCAGAAATTGCGTCCAAGACAGATGGCCGAATGTTGAAAGTCGGCACATAGCTAACGTGAAAGTGAACCCTGAAACCAAATTAGGTCGACACTGGAGATTTTAGTAATGAAAAATTAATCAATACGTTTCCGTTGCGAATGTATTCACAGATAAGGTTTGTTTATGGTAACCGACAGCACAGCTGTGAACCCTCATTAGCTTAGCTGTGATGTCTAGCCAGGCTCCTTACACGCTAATATGCTAATAACTTGCTTGAAAGTCGGGTCTCCGCATTTCCTCTCGTGAACACCGGATTGAGTCAGCCTGCTTACGATACACTTCCCCTCTCGCCATCTTTATTTTCAAACAGAGCTCCATCACAAAACTCACCGCTGTTGTTCTAAAAACAGTCTTAGTAAACTGAACATTCAGCAGCACAAAATCTCGTGTGTTCACAGACGTTTCAGGAGCGCTTCATGTGCACAGCAGATGTGTGCGTGTGGAGGGACGGGGCTGTTCACAGACAAGGCCGTGTGTGTGTGTGTGTGTGTGTGTGTGTGTGTGTGTGTGTGTGTGAGTGAGAGAGAGAACATGAGTGAATTGATGCTCTGTACCAAATTAAATAAAACTGTACCCATTTTAAACAAAAATAAATGATGATATGTGGAGGTCGGTGATGATACTGTGGCTGGCTGCCACAAATAAACGAGTGTATGGGAAACACTGGATTGTGCTGCTGGAACGGAAAGATCATCATTTGTACTTGACATGACATTTAAACAATAACCAACGGACAGCATTTCAATATTTCGTAAATACTATTAGTATTCAACATTTCAAAGCCTTCACAAATATAACTGCTTTAGACAATCAGGCATTAATAAAATAAGGAAAAATAGATGAAAATAGTTTTAAAAAATTTTTATATATATATATATATATATATATATATATACACACATATACACATATACACACACACACACACAGGAACTCTGCTGAGCGTTACTACCACATCACTCGTACAGTCCTGATCTTGCTCCAAGTGATTTTCACATGTTTGGGTCATTAAAGGAGCTCCTGGGAGGCCAGCGTTATAGATGTGAAGCAGGCAGTCTGATCATAGCTTCGGAGTAGTCAGAAAGATTTCTCCCTTGATGTAATGTAAAACGATGAGATAAGTGCATTAGTGTAGCAGTGGATTGTATGGAAAAAAAATAACAGCAGTTTTTACTACAATGACTCACTCACTCATCGTCTATACCGCTTTATCCTGTATTAAGGGTCGCGGGGACCTGGAGCCTATCCCAGGAGGCTTTGGGCACGAGGCGGGGTACACCCTGGACAGGGTGCCAGTCTATCGCAGGGCACACACATACACACACTCACACTCATTTACACACTACGGGCAATTTGGGAGCGCCAAATCAACCTAACCAACATGTCTTTGGACTGTGAGAGGAAACCGGAGTACCCGGAGGAAACCCACCAAGTACGGGGAGAACATGCAAACTCCATGCACACAGAGTCCTGGTTTGACTTGAACACCCATGGTATAATAAAAAAAATGGAAAACAAAATAAAATCAATCAATCTAGTGAGAACACAAATCTGCAAAAACAACAAATGATACTCACTTGAGATTTTTAGTAAAAGATGGCAACTTACATGCATTTGGTTAGTCAGTCAAAAAATGTAGAATTTAAATGAGGAACTGGCTGGTATAAAAAGTTAAATATGGTGTTCTGTAAACACACCGATTTACATCCAAGTCGGTTCAGCAACTAACCGAACATTTACTTGATTCATCTACCAAACCGACCATATGCTGCTGCCTTAATGCCAAGACTGGACAAGTGAGGAAAACAGTAAGCTGTAATCTTGCTGTCGGTTCTGCATCTGCTTGTTCAAAAAGTTCTCCATCATCTTCACCAGGAACAAAGGACACAATTTTTAAAAACTGGTTGCTAAGGGGAAGCTTTGCATTCTGAGCGCTCAGCACTATAATACTGTTCCCCTTACTGCCATGACTCAACTGAAAGATGCCGGTCATGTGAGAAAGAGGAAACGAGGAGAAATAAGTGCAGATCAGCAAGTTTCAGTTGCAGACTTCCCGATGCATGGACAGAAATAGATCGTTCCATCAAGTTGTTAAGAATCTGATTCTTTATGCTTTATTTTATAGACATAACGTCAATGCGCACAGAAAGACCACTTAATTGAAAGTAATAAACAGAACAAGATGCAATTATTATAACTGAATTATTTATCTGTGGGAAATTGGTTAGAAAATCAGTGTATTCTTCGTTTGAGAGCGGAGTCTCTCATACATCAGGAGTACTGGCATGCAGTTAGATACTAACAGTAGGCAATGACAAAGCATGTGTTATCTTACCTACTAATCAATAGAAGCAATTAAGATTAAATGCCTCATTCCTGTATGTTCCAGAAAAGCAGAACATTTAACTTCCCCTCACTTTCACTCGTTCCACTGGTCTCTTTAGGCAACATTAACGGCAGAAAGCTATTAGACGCATACTAATGACACCAGCAACAAACTTATCTCTCTTACTGATACAGTACCTGCACGGTTGGCTGTCCGAGGTCTCTTCATTGCCCGCAACCGAGAGTCAGCGCACCCTCTCTCATCTAACTCCGTTTGTGCCAGCAGCCATTGTGTCGTAATTACAGACTGCTCTATACGTTCTCTGATCGAGACTGTGCACATGTAGTAGTGGGCGTGTTTAAAAATGAAAATCCACCCTGAACAATTTGCATAGTAACTTTTATCATGAACATGTGATCTTTGGTCTCGACCAAATTCAAATAAAGTAGATTTTCAGTTTAAGGCATTATTAACATTTGATCATTTCATATTTTAAGGATTAACCATGAATCGAGTAATTACTCTTAAGAAAATAAGGGCTCTAGTGGCTCAGTGGTAGGTGTTTCGCCTGCCATGCGGAAGGCCCAGGTTTGATCCCCAGCCCGTGCCTGAACCACAGCAGGTCCCAAGCCCAGATTAAAAAAATGGGAGGGTTGCGTCTGGAACGGCATCCAGCGTAAAACCTGTGCCAAGTTTGTATGTGCGAACCGGATGGACCCTTTGCTGGGAGCAGCCGAAAGACCAACATCAACAATTTAACAGACTTTAACAAATTTAATCATTTTGCATAATATTTCTTCGTAGCTCATATATTTATTAACTTGCAGTTCAGATGGCACAAAATACTTGATACTGTAGTTTATACCCAACTTAACTCTTAGTTAAAAGAATTATATGTAACCCAAATGTTCATCTAATTTTACTTCGAAAACTTTCATGCTAATATTGTGCTAGCATATGTTGTTGTAGGTGTTGATCATTCAGCTGCTTCCATCAAAGGGTCGCCACAGCAAACCATCAATCGGCACAACAGCTTGGCACAGGTTTCACACTGGAAGCCCTTCCTGACGCAACCCATTTTTGGGAGACCACTAACTAGTACTTAACGAATCTCTTGTTGTAACTCAACATAGCAACAGCATATAGCTGTAATAAAACTGCATTCTAACCCTGGTAACAATTTTGCCTTAAATGTCCTTTAAGTTCTATAATTAATAAATGTAAAGCAAAATAACGTGTTCATTTTTTTTTGCTAATCTGAAAAATGATTCGACACATAAAAAGAAAAATTAAAAAAAAACCCTGATATGATCCAAACTGCGAGTTTTGTGATCTGTTGCACCACGAGGATCCACTTCTAACAGCTTTATGTTTTCCTCTCCAGTCATAACTTGGCTCTGCATCTGAGGTGCTCTCAGATTTCCCACTACTGTAACACCGCTGGGTTTTAACGATGAGTCGATGAAGGCTCATTCCTCCCGGAAACAGACTCGTCAACCAGCGCGCTTTACTCACCTGAATTGCATCATACAGGGACTTTATTACAGTTACAGTAGAGTCAACACACACTCAACACTGATAAGCATTTATTCCTACCTCAGTTCTCCAATCTTAACCTAGTAAAAACAACACCAAAGCTAACGCAGTGGCTCTCATAGGAGGGTCCAATTTAGTGTTGCATCACTTACTAAAATGAGATTTAAAAATTCATAAGTAAATTAATCAATTAATTAATAATAACAGTAATGAATAGAAATATACAGGGATCTCCCAATACGATATCATGATACCCATTTGCCGAGTCGATTTGTATTGCGATTCTCTAAGTATCACGGTTTTATAAATGTCCAGATTCTATAAAACTTTTTTTTAGATGGATTGGCACCACGTCCAGGGTGTCCTCGTGAATCACGTCTCCTGAGATAGGCTCCTGGCGCCCCTAAACAACCCTGCATACAGGATAAACCTGTATAGACGATGAGGGAGTGAGGGGGTGAGTAAGATTTTGTTACATTCTAAGCATACATTAAGTCCCTGACTTACAAACGAGTTCCACTCCAGAAGCACGTTCGTAAGTCCGATTCATTCACAAGTCCGACAAGGTGAGTCTTGTACACCTTTGACACTAATACAGTGGTGTTGTTAGTCTTTCAGCTGCTCCTGTTAAGGGGTCGCCACAGCGGACCAACTGATCCGCACAACAGCTTGGCACGGGTTTTACACCGGATGCCCTTCCTGACACAACCCTCCCATTTTATCCGGGCTAGGGACCGGCACTGCATCCCGTAGCTGGGGTTTGGTTATTGGCCGGGAATCGAACCCAGGCAATCCGCATGGTAGACGAGAAACCTAGCAAAAACATAAAAAAAAAAAACAACCCAGGTTTGCTGTTTTGGTACCTCTCATCCCTCCCCCATGAGAGAGCTCAGCCAATCAGCTCTCTCTGTGCCTCCGGCTGTGAGAGGAAAACAGCATCACCCGGGGTTCGAACCA
>JAOVVB010000032.1:6620269-6644805 GCA_028570985.1 Heterobranchus longifilis
CAATTATGCAAAAATTACATTACTCCTAAAACGCAAATGAAATTATGTTTCACAGGGATCAGTGCAGAGAAGCAAAACCTCACAAATACAATTGAAATCAGTATATAATTAATAACAAATACCAGGGCAATAAAACAGATCAAGTAATGTGCAAGTCTACTATAAAAGAGTGTTTGGATGGGTGTTTTAGGTATGTACCCAGGATATTGAGGAAAGAATGATATGATGTTGAGGGTAACTGCAAGAGATTATGGCAAGAGTGGAAGCTGTCCATAACCATCTTCTGGCACGATGAAAGTATTTTCAGAAAAATTGCAGAAAAATGGGCGCCAACAAGTTTTTTTTTTTTATCCTTTCCACTGCCTCATGGTCTCCTCGTGTCCACGTACACTGGTACGAACCCCGCCTTACAAATTTTCGCAATAAGAACTAAAATTTTTCAAGAAATTTGCCACAGCATACGAAGCATTTTCGGCATACAAGCAACCGAGTCGGTCGCACGTACTTCCAATTGCACTTACATCCAGTTGCACGCATGTCCGTGAAGACATAGTACCATTGGTCCCAAGAATGTTATGAAGCACATCAGCAAGAAGGAAAGGGAGCTACTTTCAGTTTGGTTTTTAAAGCACCCGGTGCCAAGAGGATTTATAAATTAAGGTTAAGTGAGGTTTAATGTTAATTTATTTCACATTTTACTTCATTCACACGTCTTTTCTAAATGTTTTGATTGTTTTTATACGCAAAAATACGATTATAGGGTTGGAAATTCTATGACGAGGTACCGCTCTAGCTCACTAGCATATTCTCAATGGTGCCAGAGGTGGAAGGTGGTGCGGATGGAGGAGGGTGTTTCAGGTGCCAAAGGAAGTGAAGGAGTTGTTGCACGTTCTTGGTCCTGGTTCTTAAAGTCCAGAATCAGACATATACCTAGAAACTTGGTGCTAGGCTATCTCTCCACTATGGTACAATGGAGGCAGGGCTTCTCTTGAACACCTAAAAATCAAACACCATTTCCTGTTATTTGATTTGCACTAGGTTATCATCTCCCTCACTTCTGCCCTGTTTTCAAATTCCTGCTTTTGACTGATCTGCCATTATCAAACTTTACAATTTTGTTAGATCTATACCTAGAACAACAGTCTTGGGTTGTCAGGGTAAAGTAGAGAGCTGAGAACACGACTCAGAGGGAGGAAGTGTTCATCCTGATGATATCAGAGGTGTTACCGACCTTCACCACCCGTTGCCCACGCTGAGTCACCACCTGTTAGTCAAGAAGTCTAAAATCCAGTTGCAGAGTGATGTCTTAAAGAAACAAGTCTCGATCAGCTTCTGCATGATGATAGTCATGAAAGCGGAGCTGGAATCTAGGATAAGCAAACTGACATCTGTCTTAATTCTCCAGGTGGGTCAGCGTTGTGTGATGGTCGACTTACTACTACTATTTCTTAAATTAGATTACAATGAGCCAAATATAAGATTATTAGGCTTATTTCAAGACAACTTTTACTAAACATTAAAACTTTTTTTTCTATTGACAGATTTTTTTTTTGTTGTTGCTGGTTTTAGGAATTTATTTCTTGAAAGTAGCAAAATTATCTGCCGATAGAAAAATACACTTTCACTTTAGTGAAACTTTCACTTTCAACTTTAGTAAAATTTGATGAGGAATGAGTGATGAGGAATAATCTTATATTAGGTTCATTGTAGCCTTATTTTAAGAAATTCCATATAAATTTGACTAGATTCAAGATTTCACTCGCTAAGACGTCATTTATTGCAGTGTGGGAAATAAATTATTTTTTGTTCTTCATTTCTCTTTTATCATTTTCTCATGTCTTGATCAGAGTTGTAATCAAAGGTTTGGCAGGGATGCAGAAGATTTTTCAGATTTTAAATTGGGCCACATCATTTGTAAGTTCAGGAACGGCTGGTATAATGGATCATTGATGATTTAATAAAGATCATTTTGGTTCACAAATAAATACTTATCATTTGCACGAGCTATCAACCAGAATGCTAATATTTTACTTAGCAACTGAAGTTTACTTGATCTTGTGTCTTTCTTTAAAAATGAATTTTTTAATTTCCAAAACACAATACAGAAGCTATATTTGACTCTACTGGTACTGGTATTCACATAACAATTTTATGCAAGAAATTTTTTTCTTCTGTATACCATAAGTCCCCGACTTACGAACAAGTTCTGTTCCGGGAGCATGTTTGTAAGTCAGATCCGTTCGGAAGTCCGCATTGGTTCTGCATTGTACTCTCGCGAGACTTCGCCTCCAAATCGCGTGAGGAATCCCGATGATGCAGTGGGGTCAGCTGACCATGTTTAAAGGGAAAGATGCCAAGGGAAGGCATGGGACATGATTATTACTGCGCACTTGAACGGACGCGGTTTTGTCTCAGATCTGTATTGGACTGTAAACTCACAGAATTTGTTGATAATTTTCCAAAATTAGGATTATTCACCATCGGGACAGCTTTACAGGACAGCCATTTTATATCTACGTGCTTCCGTTTCTTCCGTGCCAACTCATTTCTCCCGCACCCCAACACACACATACAATATACCAGACTTTAGACATTTTATACATTCACTTGCACACTGAAAATATTGCAGATAATTGTAAATATTGGTATCTGGTGTACTGCAGTGTCTATTTTTTTGCACAATACACGTGAGCTACTTCTGCGATTTGATCGCATCCATCAATGTTCATAAGTTCGGTCCATTCGTATCTCTGGACATTCGTAACTCGAATGTTCTCAAGTCGGGCACTTACTGGACTTGGCGAATAATTTTCTTCTACCACATAGGACGCTGTGGCGTGTGATTAGTTTAGAGCGCACAACGTGCAGGATTATCGAGGAACGGCATCCTTTTACCACTTCAAATAGAAACATATATAAATGTGTGGTGATACGTGAATAGGAGAGCCGTTGAGTCAAACAGACACCAGAATCATGATGACCTCGGGGTAGAACTCTGTTCAGTCGTGTTCCCTCGCGGGTGCTTCACAAAGCCTATGTTTTATTGAATCTCAGAGTACATAACACAGCGTGCACGGGCTCAACCCGGGACACTACACAATGGTGCTCATTACATTATATAAACACATAATTACAGGAATACGCATTCCACAACACTACCCTTCCCTAATAAAAACTTAACGCTGTACCTCGACACCTGATATTTTAAATAAAAATATATGTACAGGTAACGATCTCATGATTATAAACGAAAGCTTCTGAGTCAAGATCTGTTTTGAGGACGGTTCAGAGCCAGACCTGGGCTTGTTGGCGAATCAGTCTCTTGCTGATGATTTCTCTAATCTTAATCAACTTCTGTACCCATGTTTCACACGAAATGATGCAACGCATCATTATACGATAAGATTTTGGGTCTGTTTTTCCCCCAATTACAACAATGGTGGACTTGCATTTAATGCTAATTATTTCAGAAAGAGAGCAGACGGCAAAGATTATACAAGGTTGCACAATCCCAGAACAGCCGTTAGAGCTACATGCAGCAACAGCGATGAGGAATATTCTGCCGCCTCAAAGCAAAGGCTGATGAAATATGAGAAGGTATGACTTTTGTTTGTGCGTGGTGTTTTGTTCGTTGTTAGGCAAGTCGCAGAAAGAGAACAAATAATTACCAGGGTGTACCAAATCACCAATAAAACACACAAAAACATTGGCCACTGGCATAAGTGCACTTGCAGGGCAGCTTATTCGCTGGTAATCAACTTTTTATTTTCATGGCCAATTAGTTTGATGTTTTTGCAGGACCAAGAAAAGCAGGATAACAAATAATCAGATAAATACCCCAATACAGTATTCAACCATCTAATATGACCATGAGTGAGATAAATGATCCTTGTCAATTGACACATCGGACGGATGTCCGAAAATCTGACTTAAAACCAGATATATGTATAGCTTGTATCGAATTGAAAGATTTTCAGTGTTGAGATTTTATGTTGTACAAATAGCATTTTCTAAATCATAACAGATTTGCCACAAATTTTTTTAAAAGAAGTTAAACATAGCCTAAGGACGCTTCTTTCCTCCTTAAAAAGGGTACGCTTAGAGTATGGATAAAAACAAAAAACCAAAACAATTCTCTCACTTTCGCTCAGTCATGTCTTTATTACCGTCTGTAAACCGAAGCAGTGTGTATATACTAGAGGCATCTTTACCGGAACAGGACCAGAGAAAGTTCCTGGTACTAAACAGAGACGCAATTATCCTCTGTAACCCCTAAAACTGTTTACACGCAGAAGCAGGTTCATGCAAACCAGTGGTGTTCCCTGTATCACCACCCCCCACCAGAGACAAATCGTTTCCTTTCCTCCCACTAATCCGCACTTCAATGAGCGGAGTCGAGCGGAGCTGCTCTGGGGAGCAGCAGGATGGCATAATGAATGGAGGATAAGGGGGAGGATGGACGAGTCTGACAAGGATCATTCATATCACTCACTGTATGATGAAAAGCAGGTTCGGGAGACGCTCAGTTATCCGATGATGTGGCTCTCTTGTGCCCCCTGGTGTACCTTATTAGAGTTATTAGAGTTGCCTTCCAAACCTGGAGATCACCAAATCTTTTTCCATGGGTATGTTTTGTAGTGGATTTGCCATCCCTAAAGTTAATCTGCTAATACATTCAATACATGAGCCACCTGTGCTGCTTGCTAGCTTCGTGAGAGGACATTAAAATAAAACGTAATTCCAAATAGCATAGGTATTAATCAGGCGTTCTTTAATGTACACGCCGATCCAGAAAGATCACAAAGAATAAGAAACAGATTCCTTCAGTTTGCTGTAACTGATGATTAAACAGGGTAAAAAGCATCATAAGGCCAAGATGATAAATAATGCCAGCTAATGCTAAAGTGGCCTGGTGACTAGAGAGGAAGCTGGATGAAATACCTTCTTCAACTACTGCATATAGTGACTATGAAGATAAAGATTCTGCCATTCAAACAGAACTTCGTTTTCCCATATGCTTCCTGTAACCAGCTCTTGCATTAAGAGATGGCATCCTAACCAGGTGTGCGATGGTGCATAAAATAAAAACCATGTTTTCTTTTCACCAGTATTCAAATCACAATCGTAACATTGTTAAATCTTTTCACAAGTGATTATGTTTTTAAAGCTCATTATCAGGTATTTGTGACAAAAAATTTGTACTGTTACAAAACCCTGACATCAAATTCATAACCGTGTTTGACTTGTTACATTAAGAATACAGGTAAGATAAAGTTACTGTCATGCTCAGTACTTGTGTGTGTTACTTTATCGTGAACTCACATCTTAGGGGGTCCCATGTGATTATGTCCAGCTGACGTGTCTTGGTATCAAAAGTAAGGAAAACATTCAGATTGTGCATTTGGTCTTCCCACTCTTATACCCCGTTATAACAAAAGAAAGAGGGCCATCGGAATGCTTCAACTTGGTGCAATGCGAGCAGACATCGCCAGACGGTTTGGAGTTGCCAGGAATATCATTTTCCAGGCTATAGAACAGATTATAAGAATTGGTTCCACTGCTGATTGCACTAGGTCTGGAAGGCCAAGAGTGACAACGGCAAGACGAGGACAGAAGTCATCGGACTATTCAATGATGTTTGGCTGCAGCTTGACTTGCTGGACTGCAAGGAGGCCGTATAAGGGTTGACTAGGGTTGACTCTACGTCATTGTCAACACCGTCTGAATGTTATATTTCTTGTGCTGATGGACACACAGATTTACAGGATCACGGGAGGCCTGGAGCCTAACCAACTCTGGATGTGGGGCACAGAGCAAGATGCATGCTAGATGGGGTGCCAGTCCATCGCAGGGCACGTGCACAAACATACTCACACACTACAAGCAATTTGGAAAATGCCAATTAGTCTAATCTGCATATCTTTCAACTGTGGGAGGAAACCGCATTACCAAATGAAACCTACCGAGCACAGGGACAACACGCAAACTCTACACACACAGAGACCAAAGGTACTGTAGGTATTGAACCCTCGATCCTGGAGGTGTGAGGCCACAGGTCTGACCACTACGCCACTGTGCCGCCAACTTTATTTATTTAACAGAAATAAATAGTTTATTACGCTTTTTTAGTACATGAGTATATTTTTAAAAATCCAGTGCTGTAAATAGACTGCATCCTGATGAGGTGTTTATTAACTAGGGCTGGGGAATACTGCTGAAAGAATTAATCTTGTTTTTTTATGCTTTCTTTCCTTGTTTTTTGTTTTTATTCTTATATAATGATTGAAAAAAGTTGCAATTAAATTCCAAGCTTTTTTCTTATTTATTAAAATGGATTTTGGGAGCAAAAAAATTGTGTAAATTGCTTTAAAAACAAACTTAAATCAACTTCTCTTTCCCCCATCACGTTGTTCGGTACGGATGGTGGTGCTGCTGCTCTTTTCGCACAACTAAATGAACGCTCTTTCCGGAAAGAGTAAATGAGGACCAGGTCTTTCAAGATATAAAATGCAAACGCATCAATTGTTTCTTTCCGCTCGGGCTCTTCTCGTCAAATAATAGGACTGCACTATAAAGTGTTCCAGCTAAAGCTGTGTTCAGTTTGAGGTCAGGACCGGTAATTCCCAACCTCCAGCCAGGAAAAGCCAAAGAAAACTCAACTTCACAGCTACGTAAATATGCAAGTATCAGTGTTTTAGATCAATTGACGTACAGCCATATTTGCTTTTTATATCCAATATGTAGGTCGTTTGCAATCATGTGACTATTATGATGCCTTATTATTATTACGACATCCCTTTTCTAAAATGTTGCAGTCCCTCTATAATCCTACAGGTGGAGCACTGCACTGGCAGGCAGCACAGCATCCTGTGTGGTAGTTGGAAATTGACAAATTTGTTAAGAATTGTAAAAAAAAAAAAAACACGTAAAAATGTGATGGATATTTATAAATCAAACTTGAATATAAAATATAAGTATAATTAAATATAATAAATGTATAGAATTTTAATTCAAATCAAATCGGCACCTAGGTATCGTGATAACATTGTATCGACTGGTCCTGGTAATTCCACATCCCTAGTAACAACATCCTCATGGGCACTGCGCCAGAATGGGCGTGATGTGTGGCTTATCCCTGCCCTTCTTCTCATACTGTCCAGTTTAGCCAATCAAATCAAAGTGATACATACAGATGAACTACGTGAAATACCGTTTTTATCTACACAAACATAGCCAGATAAGATGTTACATTTAACAAAGTGGTCTTTGGACAATCACAAGCATTATCTATAGCCATCACAAGCATTAAACCCCCCTCCCCCCTGTTATGACAAGCATCTTGTGGATTCTCTGTTTAATTGATCCGAGCAACCACAAACATATGCACTGAGAGCTAGTTATAATGCTCCCTCTGCAGAAAGTCACTTCCTGACCTCCAGTAACAGTTCTCTCCATGCAGCGCGGAGGATGTGACGCCACGTGCAAGCCGCTTCCTGACTATACATCTCGCTGGACATCGCTCATGATAGTTAGACAAACATTCAGGGCGTCCATTTTTATGGTCAGTCAAATGTGCCCTGATGGAAAATGATGTCATTCCAACCAGTGAACTCTCTCATATGAGACAAGTCAAATGTAGCATTATGTTGTACATAAAGTTGTTCAACTGTCCATCCAAACTCGCACCAACTCCAAATCTCTGAATTAATATTTCCAGCTTTCTTTGCGACAAGATTATTCCCATCTATATTGGCAGGTTGGTTTTTAATCTTTGTATTGGGGGGGAAAATTGAAATGCTTTTCATGGAACATACAAAATTTTATATCTAATACGTACTGAATATGTGAACATGTGCAATCATGGTTTAAACAAACTAAACATCATGTTAAAACATTAACTTAATATTAATCCAACATACACCACTAACAAACTCCACTGCGCACAAACTGATTCCCTGGAGTAGAATTCTGAAATTGCTTACATGGAGAATCTCTTTACTATACATTATCATGGGAAATGACACATACTACAGTTTTTAAACTGCACAAACCGCATAATGGATATCAAAAATAAAAAGCACGCAAATATCATTACGCATATAACAAAAAGCTTTTTGCATGCACATGATTACCATCATACAATAGTCACAATGCCGGCGGCAGAAACACCCTTAACCGTCATTAGGCTAATATGCATTTTCCTTGATAATTAAATTCGAGCTGTATTTTGGAGCGAAAGATTAACACAAAGATTACCTGATGACCTCCTGGAGTTCCTGATGATTTCAACACAAATAAAAGAGAAACTGATAACTTCTGATCTGCTGATTATTTTATTATGCAGAAAGCTGTGGTGGGCTTTGTAACTTATTCAAAAAAGAAACAGGGATGTAAAAATGAATGAAGAAGGTAATAACATTAATTTGAAGAAGTTTTATTTGTTATCATGAGGTGTTTACCTCAGACAAGTGTACAAATATTTGATTCCTCCTGGATCTGATGTTTGTTAGCGTTAGCTCATTCAGTGCTTCTGTTTCTAATGAGACATTGTTAGGGAATATAGCGTCCTTTAAGCTACAAAAAGGTAACCTTAACTAATACTGTTCTTAGCAACTGTTCTGGGGTTGAATCCCAAATAGCATAAAAAAAAAGAATGCTGGTGCACTATATAGGGAATAAATTCACTTATTCCACACAACAAGTAGTGCCCTTGATCAGGGGTTAGAGAAGGATTTAAGATTCAGCTTTGTCTTAGAAGCTGGATAGCGCTGTAGCTCATGTCAACATGGATGGTTCAGAGGCATTTAGAAACCATTTAGAAGCAGTTACTGAGGAGAATAAGTCAGGTTTAGGATGACAATGTTATCAGACGTGTTTTCTTGCTGAATGTAACCGTTTTTGAAGGTCGGAATTGGCACCAGCATCCGGTAAGTAATGCCTCTTGCCGTGCCAAAGTGGGCGGGACCATGGTGGACAGTTTATGTAAATTATAATGCTTCATTACATACTAAGCATCCCTACATGAATTTATGCCCTATACAGTGCACCAGCTTTCTATTTTACGCTATTTGGGACACAACCCAAGAACAGAGAGTGAGAAAACTGCCACATTCATATGATGTTTATAACGAGCTAGGCAGCTAACTCGCGTGAGTGATGCTTCTCAAACAGTGAACTATATGGTCAGGGTTTTAGCTTAAACAAATGGAAGCTAACGCCGACATTTATATATACACATCATTATTGATTTAGGATAGAAGTTTTAGTTTGCTCATTTCTGAACCTGTGTGCAGTCATGTTGATTTTCCCCATAAAAGGGGAAGGAACCCAAGATGAATATTCCAAGATGACTTCTCGGTTTCAGTAGCGTTTCAGGTTCCAAAAAACATGGCCCTTGATAACTCTGTCAGAGAGATCACTATGATGTGCTAAAATATTACAGCACCATCCGAAACAAACAGTGCAAACAATGTTTCCAAAAAAAAAATTTATATATGTTTAACAAAACCATTGTTTGCGCTATTTGTGCTTGAGTGGTAGAATCCTCGATGGTGATGCACATGTCACTGCACTCGTAGTGCCGGTCCCAAGCCCAGATCAAACAAAACGATTGCATCTGGCGTGAAAAAAAAACTGACAGAAAATAAAGGAATAAAATAAAGGAAGTTCTACTGTAGTGACTCCTAAGGGTTTGCAATATTTGTTACAGGTGGTGAATTTTTAATACCAATTCTGATAATCAAATAGTCTAGTCATCTTTAAAGTTTAAAAAAAAAAAAAAAAAAAAACCATTTTCCTAATAACGTCCAGCCCTAATAGGATGTTACCTTATAAACATTCATTATGTTTAATATTAATGTCCTGATTAATATACCTGAATAATAACAACAAATTGACAAATCTCCCTCCAGTGACTCACAAAGCTAGGGATAGGAATCACCAGGGAACAATCAATTTGATATCACATCACAATACCTAGGTAGTATGGCCTGTATGGCCATTCTGTAAGCAATATGATTTTATAAATATCCTGATTCATTAGGATTCAATAGAATTGATTACGATTTTAAACGAGCTTAGCAAATAAAATCATTTGCTCCTACCACATAGGATGCTGTGCTGTCTGTCAACATGTGAAAAGTTGATCTGTAGGATTATTGAGGTATTGCAACATTTTACCACTTTAAATGCAAATATATTTAAATGAACAAATAGCTCCTCCCATCTCATAAGAAATATTTCCTTTTTTTTTTACATCTTCATTACATTACACTCAGAGATGATGCTAAGGACATTCCTTTGCTGCCACAAAAAACTTCGAGAAATACCATGCCATTACCCTGAAAGACAGGAGGACACTTGACATTTCTGGGAAATGAGAGTGTAAAAATAACAGATGTGATGCCCTTTGCAGGTCAGCATTTCCAGCTCAAGGGGTTCATGGCCAAGATGTAAAAGGCCCTGCTATAATTCTGATCTAGAAGCGATGCAAAGAAACTCTCAACCACGCGTCCGTTCTGTTCCCTTCCATCACCATCACCTCAGATATCAGGCTGGACATTGATAGAGCCAACCTCAGAGTGTTCCAGCCAGGGAAGCAGTGTGTGCGCTGCCTTCACCGTCTTTAAGAGACATGTGAATTGACTATTGCGCAACCATCATTTAGCCTTTGAAGTCCTTTAGTTAGAGGATATTCTTTCTATCTTTGGACTTTTTGTTCGGTACATTTGAGGCGACACGCAAAACATCCTGCGACGTCCCTGAGACTGTTTCCTCCCATTTCAACGAAATAGGATTTAAATAGCCTCGAGTGTGTTAAGTGAGAGAAAATGAGCTGGTAATAAAATCAAGCAATCCCTGTACAATCAAAGGGGTGAAAGTAGTACTTTAGGGGGAAAAGGAATAAAGCAAACGATTGGGTACGATACTCCTACCATGTTTATGATCATTACAACGTGAGCGGTTATGACGGTGACGGTAAGGACGATACGCGGACCGCATCATCATATCTTTAAAATCATGAATCACGGATTCTCTTAAAACAGCAAGTGTGAAATTTGAGAAAGCAGAGGGGATTCTGATACAATAAGGCGTACTGCAGTTCCATGCAGGAAGGATGAGATCTTGTTTCTGTTACAAGGAAAAAGAAATGATGGACACTGAGTAGTTTGCCGTAAGTAGTCTGTCTGGTTCTGGAGTGGAGTAAATGAACCCTTATAAACATAAACAAAGGGATCAGTCCTCCACAGCGGCCGATCAAACACACAGGTCATTATTTTTACCTTATTATATTGGTTGGCTCCAACAATCTCCAGAAGTCCAAGCCAGGAAAAGCATGCTTCCTCTCCCTGAATCCAAATGGAGGAAGTCTTTCCCAGTCTCACTGCCTCTGTCCGGCTAACAGCTAAACCCCTCCATTCATTATACATTATTAACACACACCCGCATCAGGAAGCGCTGAACACAACAACGGGCTGAGTGATGCCCCTGCCTTGTTTAAAATGTGCGTTTGTTTAGGATTTCTCCTTGATCTCAGGCTACTCTGTAGCTAATCTCTGTAACTCCGAGCAGCACTTCCGCTAGCTTTACTCATCTTTTTTGGAGATCCTCGTATTCCCTTAATGACCTTGCACTGATTTGACAGCCCTGAAACGATCCAGCTGTGAGCGGGACAGGGCTCGGTGTGAGCGCGTTTACCTGAATGCTGAGTGAATATGTTAATCCCGGGGTCGGACGCGTTGGCGGTAACGGCGAGCCTGCACGCTGGTGTCCCGGTGTTGGTCGCTTCCCGCGGTCTCCTCCCGGAGCTGCTCCCCCGGCTCGCTTTGCTCTGGTGCGGCTGCGGTTGCTGCGAGTGGCCGTGCGGTGGGCTCTGGAGCGCCGCCGAGGCCCCCTCTCCCACTCGCCCTACCTGCTGTCCCATTTCACCGAGGCAAGGAAACACCACCGTCCTCCTGGATCACATCCCCCCTCCAGAGAAACAGCGGAGCGGCCTATTGACTCTGCTCTTCACCCCCTCTTTGCTCGATAGCCTAGCCCAAGAGCTAGCGGTCTGTCTGTGTGTGTGTGTGTGTGTGTGTGTGTGTTTGATCCCACCCACCTCGCCTCTTCTGTGCACAATGTGTCACCAGTCCGTTCGGTTCACTCTACCGGCTCTACTCGATATCATTTCTTATACTGGTGAGTTTTTTCCCCTTCTAAAACAGACCCATAGGGGGTCGATGTGTTTTGCCCAAACCACTACGCGCCCCCTCCGACGCCGCCATCTTTACCGCAGAATCAGTGGCGTGCAGTTTACAGGCCAATGAATCGGTTTGGACCGGGGGGAATGGGGAGGGGCTTAATGACAGGGCGTGGTCAATATATGAACAGGAGGGCATGAAGCGCAACATGCCCCGCCCATTTATTCAAAGATAACCGAGATGTCCTATTTCTTAAACATCATATAAACTCTATATGGAAAGCCAAAAACATCAAAAACCATTAATAGACTATCTATGTAATCCCCAATAAAAATCGGATTAAAAATGTAAGATCGCAAGTTTCAAACAGTCAATAATTTATATAAAAAACAAAAACAAAAGAGTAATATGCTACCAAACTTCTTTCTGCCTTTTCCAGTTTTTATTATTTTAACGTCTTGGTGGCCCTGGGGCCCTAACCATGAAACAATGGACACCAGTCTAGTAAACACCCAGGATGGGACACCATGCCATTGTAGAACATCATACCCAAAAACAGCAGCACGTAGTGGTAGCACCGATGGATTGGCACCCCATCCAGGCTGTATCCTGCATCATGCTCTAAGTCTCCAGGCCCACAGTGATCCTGTATACAGGATAAAGCAGTATAGACAATGAGTGAGTGACCAAACTTTTTACTATCTGCCTCTACCTGTTTTTATTGTTTTGCGACTCTTTGTGGCTCTGGGGCCTAAGAGGAAAACACTGGACACAAGTCTGGTAAACACCCTGGAGGATTGTAGGACATCAACCCCACAAAAGGCTGCATGGTGGCTTAGTGGTTAGCACTATAGTCTTGCGCCTCCAGTCTTGCTGTCACTTATCCACATCTTATAGTCACGTACCCACTTGCCAGCATATGTTTGTACAAAAACCCAGAGAACATGCAAAACTCAAACAGTAACCTGAGCTCAGGATCACTCAGTGGAACTTGTGAGGGGGTCTGTGTTACACACTGCACCGCCCTATTTCCTAATTTATTCACACAGCCATTACTAACCTTTTCACTTCCTTGTGATAATAAGGACATGTGTCTCTATAAATGCGTCATTGGCTAATCATTGTGCACAAGCATTAATCACATACTATCTAGGATTTTTACCATGATATTCAAACACTATAAAATATTTGTGTGACTAGAGCTGACTGAGAGATTAGACAAGTGACTTTCCCCCGTTTAGAACACAAAATATGAAAGAATAAAACATAAGTATTTATTGTACAGTGGCAAACATATTTATACGTGAAAAGTGTTGTATTTATTAATGCCATAGGATCATTTGCAACAAACACCATATGCATAATCATTAATGAAAATTCAGTACCTTGACCAAAAGGAATAGATACAAAACATACAGTATGTGGATAACTGGGATATCGTAATGCATTATGAATTACTAATAATTCCACAGCATTTATTTAGCATACCATTTAATTAATTTAATCTTCATTTCTGAATTAACTTTTTTTTCCACTCTTGCAGCTGTAGTTTAGATGATACATGATCTTAGATTTTGGAATTATTTAGATTGTGGAAATAATTATATGTTCAAGTGAAAATTTTAAGTTTAAGTGTAAAATACAAGTTTTGCTGCCAAACTACCATTCATTCTTGTCATCAGTGCACTCACTGATGGTTCACTGCAATAAACTATGATGTCATACCAGCAGTCTTTGCTGTAAGGAGAAGATATTTTGATAAGGACCCAGCTTTCTTGCAGTTTACAGATATACACACACACACACACACACACACACACACACACACACACACACACTTGCACATATTGGAATTTGGAACCATTTGAAAAGGCCAGTCAGCTTACAATGCGTGTCTTTTCACTGTGGGGAAACCAAAGAAACTGGAGGAAACCTTACAAGCACAGGAGATCATGCAAACTCCAAGCATACAGAAGAAGGCGAGATTCAAACCTCCAACACTGGAGGTGCGAGGCAGGAGTGCTAGCCACTAACTTTTGCTCTGGTCTCTGTGGCAAAAAAAACGGCAAAAAATTCTAAATGAACCCCATGCAGACATTTTGAGAACATGCATGTTCTCACCATATCTGCATGGGGTTCCTTCAGAATAAACAAATTATTGTATTATACAGAGAATATATTTTTAAAAAATCAACACACCCCTGTTAAAACCCCTGTTAAAAAGTGATGTAAAAATTAAAACATTCAATCATTTTAGTTCTTTTTGTCTTACTTGTCTTCATTACTATAGCAACAAATAAAATTAAAGGGAAAAACATATAAAAGTGGTTTAAGAGTAGCACATCTTGTTTGGGCAATTTTGTTGCTCTCTTCCTTCCATAAAGGCTCAAATATTTTATATTGTGAAGGGATCTTCTGTGCACAACCCTCTTCAAATCATTCCACAGGCTTTTGATAGGATTTATATCTAGGCTATGAATAGGCTTTTACAAAGTATTAATATTCTTCTTCTGAAGCCATTCATTTGTTGAATTGGATTTGTGCCTTGAGTCATTATCATCCTGAAAGGAGTAATTTTCCCTAATCTTCAGCTGTCTAACAGGTTTCGTGCCATAACGGATTAATATTTGGAGCAATTCATGATTCCCTTTATCTTGACTAGAAACCCAGTCCACGCAAAAGAGAACATTCCTATAGCGTGATGTTACCACCACCATGCTTTACAGTGGGTATTATGTTCTTACGGTGGTAAGCTGTCTTGTTTGTATGCCAAACACATCTTTTAGAAGTATGCTCCAAAAAAATCTATTTTGTATGTGATTAAGTGATTGTGGTTAATTCACATTCCCCACTGCTGACAGTAGAAAGCTATGCTGATACACACAGATTTGAGGTGACATAATGGTTGAAATCTAAATTAAACCTTGTTTAAAAAATTCAAAGACAGGACAGACAGGTTTGGTGGCACAAACATTATAAGACATATTTTAAGGAGTTTATTAGTTTGGATTTATTGGACTTTTTATTATGTATTATTTATTACACGGATATGCATGAAAATCCAGAGATCAGCTGTTTCTGAAATATTCAAACCAGTTCATCTGCCAACCACAACCAGATCTTTTTTCCTCCAACTCAATGTTTGAGGTGAACGTTAATTGAAGGTCTCGACCTGCATTTGCATGACTCAACTGATTATGTTAGACATGATAAACAGCAATTCTTTCCAAGTTCTTTTTTCTCACACACTCACACAAGCAGGGTTTCACAATAGTGATGATAACTGATGAAATACTGATGGAAATCCCTTCGCTTGATGGAATTATCATTTCCACACCATATGAACCTCCAAATAAGCCACAACCTGCGCCATGAACACCAGCTACAATTTGAAAGCATCACAATGACCCAGCAGATTCTTAAGCAGTTCCTGGACCCGACATCATCAGTTTTTGTGACTCCTGCTCTTGCTGTCAGAGAAAGCCAAATTCGCCACCCAGTATCTGCATATACAGCTAGAGTAACAGAGCGTGAAGAAAGCGGAACTGCAAAGAGTCAGACAGACTCATGAGGAATATTGGTGACATGTTCACTGCAGTTCATATTTGTGAAGCACCTCAATGACCCCTGTCTGTAGTGGATGCTGGCAGAGATGCAGGAATTCTCAGTCTGGTGGATCACATGTTTTTTTTTAGCCAGAACAACTATGTGAATCCATTTAGTGGAAGATTCCCAAATGGCATCCACTTGGGCATTGGGGTGGCCGGTCATTTAGAGATGCATGATTGTGTGAATATCTACTGGTGCCCATATTATAGTTTTTTCCTAAAAAAAAAATCTACTTTCACAAGGTTAGTAAAACCTAACATGCTAGGAGCAAAACATCAGCCCAAATTGGCACAAATAAACCCATATTCGTATCCAAAAAAAATGAAACACCCCATGTTAGACACAGAAATCCTGACATGATGTCACTTTTATGTGATTTCTAGGCACTGCCTTTCAGAATGCCATCCCGCTGAACCAACTGATCATATCTGACCTTCTGATGCTTATGTTGTAATCTCACTAATTAGATGTAAGAACCATAAGAAGGTGAAGTAAGGTAGATATGAAGGTATGGAAACCAACTTTCCAGTTAGAGGTAGAAAGAGAGGAGGTAGAGATACAGTACCTGATCTACTGTAGTACTGTAGCAAAATCAACCTCTGTAAATGCATGAATGTACTAATGGTTGTAGAATAAATATTCTCATCAATGTGCCATGTAGTGACGGTCCCAAACCCGGATAATATGGGAGGGTTGCGTTAGGAAGGGTATTCGGCGTAAAAACCTGTGCCAAGCTTGTATGTGCATACCACATTGTCTGCTGTGGCGACCCCTTGCCGGGAGCAGCCAGAAGATCAACAACAAACCAAGACTACCATTTGGAAAGTAGAAAAGTGTTTTAGACTCAGATTGTATAAACCATATAGCAACATAATTGTGTATTTATAAATAATTTTATACTTTGGCATCATTTTGCAAAGTATCTCAGGTGTTCTGCTACTCATGTTTGTGGTTATGTGAATTATGTGTAGTGTTTTGACAAAGTAAGCCTTTGTGCTTAAACAGTCATAGAAATCTGTAATGCATTTTTGGGGCCAAACGTATAAGGATGAAATGGCCCTTGAGTGGGGGGGTGGGAGCCAACTATGATGTCACGTGGCAGCATAATTCTCCTCTGGCAGGGGAGGCAGTGCCAGGGACATCACTGTCAGCTCATGCATTACAGTGCCGCAGAGTAGGGGGAAGGGAACCATCCCCCATTTGCCTCTGTTGGGATTTCCTTTGGGAATTTCCCTTTGGAACTGATATTAGTGTCTTCGATTCTCGTTTGACCAAGTGAAAGCCAAGCATGATCAGATAATAGCCAAATCACACTCACTTACCATTACTCTACCGCCATCAATGATCTGTTATAGCAAGTTACACAGGACACTCACTCAAAATAGAAGGCTTCACTGGGGAATAAACTTCCAAACTGATGGACAAGCAGCATTAAATCCAAACGGAAAATATTTATACATTTTGTGCATGGTCATGCTCAGAATTAGGTGACGTTGTTCATACCCTTTTTTTAAATTGTTTGCAGTAAAAAAGGCCGCACAATCATCCACAGGACTTTCTTCATTTAAATCACTGTATGAGCTTTCGTTACTGTACTTAAATACATATTTCCCATATCTGTACTTTACTTGAGTAATTTTATTAGTGGATATATATATATATATTTTTTTTTTTTTTTTACTTTTTCTCAACAGCATCCTATAACAAATATCTATACTTTGTAGATGTTATTGGGGAAAACTGGGAGGGAGGACTTTTATCCAGTAAAAAAGCAAGTTTAGTATGTTAATAGATGTTGGAGCTTATTTAATTGACTTTTTATCTTTTTATTAGACTAAGAAAATTGTATAAAATGGTATACCTCTATACACCATACATAGCCCTTTTTATATAATTCTTCTGCTTCGACTGTGAAATACTACTGTGTAAATAGTTACAGTGGATTTTTGCCCTGAGGTGCGTCACATGAAAGGCTTTTGAAAAGAGAAAAATCTTTTGACTAGCAAAAACTCACTAATCGTCGTCTATACCGCTTTATTCCAGGAGACTTAGGGCACAAGGTGGGCTATACCCTGGACAGGGTGCCAATCTATTGCAGGTCACACACACATACACACTCAAAATACTTGCAATTTGGGAACACCGGTTAGCCTAATTGGCATATCTTTGGACTGTGGAAGGTAACTGAGAAGTACTTGAGAACATGCAAATTGCATGCACACAGAGGTGGGAATCGAACCCAGACAGATGACAGTGGTAACCACTAAGCCCCTGTGACGCCAAAGAAACATCTCTTTTTTTTTATTTAAATTAATAAGATTGCCTACACTATTTACCCAAATACTCACTTTTATTTCTACTTTTAAATAAACTTTAAAAGTAAAATTCATGTTAAAAATGTATTTGTATACTTCATGTAAAGTGACAAGTAAGTAGTTTCCAAGGTATTGGATGGACTGTTTTGCTTATTTAGGGTCAGAATCTTGTAGCTAGACATATCACAGATAATTATAATATAGCCTGTTACAATGCATGATAAGGGTGTTTTGATTGTGTGACTATGTGTGTGGAGTTTGAATCTTCTCCCCATGGTTTGATGAGTTTTCTCCCCATATACTCTGGTTTTCTCCCACAGTCCAAAGATGTGTGGTATAGGCTGACTGGTGTGATTGTGCCCCCACATCGGGTAATTCCTGCAATCGGTACAATCCAGGGTGCACCTCACCTTCTGCCCTGAGATGCTCCTATGTTGTCTCATGACAGCAGCCATTGGTTCAGTAAAAAGTCTTTGGACTGTAGGAGGGAACTGGAGAACCCTGGCGAAAAAACCCACCATGCATAAGGAGATCTTGCAAACTCCATGTACACAGACCCAAGCCGGGGATGGAACCCAGACCAGACCTGGGGGTGAAAGACGACAGAGCTAACCACTAAGCCATAGTCATATTGGAGCATATATACTGATGCTGGGTATCAGTCAAGTCCTGGTGATTTGCTTAAGGCATGTGCTAAGGTGCTCTTGTAATTCTTTCAGAAAATAATGGGATTGTCTCTGGATTCAAACTACATGTATGCTGTAGTTAGTTGAAGTAGGGTCGTGAATATCAAAAAATACTTCTTATAAAGAAGTATTTGTATCCACAGTGTATAGATAGGAATATAAATGGAATTTAACTAAGTTACTTAAGTGCATATTTCACATATCTGTACTTTACGTGAGTAATTTTATTAATGGATACTTTTTTTCACTTTTACTCAACTACATCCTATAACAAATGAAGTACAGTACTTCATTTCTACATGTCTATGAGGTACATAACCAGAGTGATGTGTAGTATTTGAAGAGAATGAAAAAATGGCCTGAAAATGCCTCATTGATTGCAGAGGTCAGAGGAGAATGGTCAGACTGGTTAGAGCTGATAGGAAAGCAACAATAACCCATAACACCTCATTACAACCAAATACAAGTTATCATGAAGATCATCTCTGAATGCACAACATGTCGAACCTTGAAGCATCAAAAGAACACACCAGATGCCACTCCAGTCAGCTAGGAACAGGAAACTGAGGCTACAATTCCCATGGTTCACCAAAGTTGGACAAATAGAAGATTGGAAAAACATTGAGTCTTGATTTCTGCTGCAGCATCCAGATTCGGTCATAAGCATTCGGTCATCACAAAAACAAGAAAGCATGGATTCATCCTGCTTTATATCAACGGTTCAGGCTGGTGTTGATGGTGTGGAGAGATGTTCTTAACACACTTTGGTCCTCTTAGTACCAACTAAGCATCGTTTAAATGCCAAGTCCCACCTGAGTGTTATTTCTTGTCCATAGTTACAGTCTGAGATGATTTTAGTTTTGCTAGTCACAGTAATCTCAGACTGGTTTCTTGAGCATGACAATGAGGTCACCGTACTCAAAAGCCCTCCACAGTCATCAGATCTTAATCCAACAGAGCACCTTTGGCATGTGGTGGAACGACAAGATTAGCATCACGAAAAAATGAAGGCTGTTCTGAAAGCAAAAGGAGGTTCAACCCAGTACTGTCATAAAGTGGCCAGAAAGTGAATGCGAACCACCAAATAAAAAAATTAAAAAACGCCTGAACATGCCGTAAACAGTGCTGTGTGTTCAATTCAAAAGGAACTTTGGCTAAAAAATGTCAATAATAAGGAAACTCTGAGGTAAAATTCTACAATTTAGTGAAAAACACTTGAATTGAGACATACACATGTGGCCAAAATGCAGGATTGGTCTCTCACTCACTCACTTACCATCTATACTGCTAATTAGCCTAATCTGCATGTCTTAAGACTGTGGAAGGAACCCAGAATACCCAGAGGAAACCAACCAAGCACAGGCAGAACATGCAAACTCCATGCACACAGAGACGGGAATCAAACCCAGACCCTGGAGGTGCAAGGCGACAGTGCTAACCACTACACCACAGTGCAGCCGTTTTCTTAGTTTATATGCTTTATATGGGTGTAAAGGTATATATGGTTAAAAGACATGATAATTTACTTAAATTGACTTCTCTAAAATGATGCCTTGGCCATTTTTTTTTAAGTGAACCATTGTCACACTTGGCAACATAATAACAGCCTAGAAATGTAATAAACCACAGACATAATACAAATCCTCAGCTTTGAATGTAATAATCCCACAAATTTAATAGATTTTCCACAATGTTAATAGCAGTTGCTCTTACATTTGGTGGGCTTTGCTACATTTGTGGAAAGGTGAAAATCTTCAGCTTTCGGGAATAGAAGAAGGCCTGGAGAGAGCTGATTGGCCAAACTCTCTTAGAGGGGAGGGATGGGAGGTACTCTAGCATTTTCACATAAATCGCGGCTCTAAGCCAATCAGGGACATCTGTGAGCTCACGCAAGAGAAGTGAGTGGATAGCGCTGTCCACCGAGTGTGTTACACCGCTCCCAACGGTACGTGAGTGAGCAGTGTGAAAAGATCTGGTTGGCTGGCATCACGTGACTCGGGGGAAACACATGGCTTGGAGGAAAACACGTGATAATCTTTGAACCTCCCTGACTGGAAGTTGCAGCCTTGATGGGGGAGTGACCTAATGATGAGTGGGAACTGGCTATGACTAAATTAGTGGAGAAAATCGGGAACCCCACACACATATACATACGATAAAAAAAAGCTGCAGATTTGTATTTTATTTGTAGGCTGTAATATGTTGACGAGTGCTACAACTATGTTTGGGACAATCACACCATAGGACGATTTTATGTAGCATAAAAATGTAGCATAATGGAAACGCATGTGCCTTATCATCTGGAGTTTGCAAGTTCCATCCATAGCACTTTCCAGGCCTCTTGCGGGTGGCATGCTTGCACTTCCACATCAATCGTAGGAAGACGAGCTAATCAGGGGTATCCGTGAGCTCACGCAAGCAGAAGGGGCAGCTAGTGCTTTCCTCCGAGAGTGTTACACCACTCCCTATCAGTGCATGAGCAGCAGCTTGAAAAGATGCAGTGGGTGGCTTGAGGTGCAGGTGTTAGCTGTCATTGATGGGGGAGTGCCAATAGGGACTGGTTGGAATTGGACAGTACAAAATTAGGGAGAAAGCTGGAGTAAAAAAATCTGTTAGCAAATAACATTTTAAATGATATCAAGAATATTTTGTGTGTGTGTAAGGCAGTGAAAATGCCTACATTAAATACAGCAATTTTCAGTATTCATGCATGATTCACCTAAACAAACAAACAAACTGCAATCTGTGTAATCCTTAAGTCATATTAATACTGTACATCCGTGTGTAAGGGTAAGTGCTTCTCATAAGTGTGTATGACTATGATGTTTGGGTATGTATGAGTGTCTCCCACCTAAACATTCAGCATGTCTGTTGTGTCTGTAAACAAATGTGTGCTTAAGACTTCTGTGCTTCTTCTTGAGTATGCGTATGTGGGTGTGTGTAGACATGTGTGTAGCCCAGAAGAAAAAATACTCCTCCCATATTTCCGCCTTCCTTTGCTCCTGCAGGAAATCAGGGTCTGCTGTTGAACAAAGCACGACCTCTCAGGCCGCAAATAAACCCTTATTTACTGAGGCCAGACTAAAGGCTTTGTTCCTCCAGACACAAATCAGAACAAAACATTTCCTCTGCTCCAGCTCGGCTGAGATGGTTAGGCTACAGAATGTCTACAATTCCCATACTACATAGAAGTGGCTGCTTGTAAACAGGAGCAATCGTAGTTCTCGTGCAGAAGCTTGTGCTGCTTGGGGAAACTGGCAAAACTTCACTGTAGAACAAACCAAACTATTTTGTAATTTCTGTGTTCTTATGAACAGTGTAACACTTTTAAAAAACAATCGTGGAAAGCTTTACGTTGTTATTTTACGTTGTTTGGTCTGATTGGATATTCCCATTTCCGTGTATTTGCATCTCTACAGTACAGTATGTGCCCAAATAAATTATATTTTATTTTATAAATAAATTATTCCCAGAGCAGTATATAATTACCAGATTAAAAAAAAAGTTTCTAATGAGCTTTTAAAAAGTTCTGCGCATCCATGTCGTGTTACCACTCCCGGGTTTTGGTTTGTGTTCCCAATTAAATAAATTCCACAATGTATATACACTGCTGGCCCAAAAGGCACCATTACAGAAGGTTCAACTTATTGGTTTGCATCAAACAAAAAATAGATCTAAGGATTATGAAAATCTTGAAGGATAGTGGTGAATCTCAACTTTGTGAAAGAAATGTGATTGGAAAAAAAGTCATGGATGATCAGGAATGGGGATCACTTAAACATTTGGTGAAGTTGCGTTGTAAAAAGAATATATATCGTAGACATAGCTATGTTTAATATTAAAAGTTAGAGCATTTTCTTCCACACAATGTGACTGGAACTCGTCGAGGCATGGACTTTGAAAGACCTGTGAATGTGTGTTGTGGTATCTGGAGCTAAAGCATTACCAACAGATCCTTTGAGTCCTGTAAGTTGCAAGATAAGACTTCCATGGATCAGACTTGTTTGTCCAGCACATCCCATTAATGCTCTATCAGATTGAAATCTGAACAATTTGAAGGCCGTCAAACTCATTGTCATGTTCCTCAAACCATTCCTTAACAGTTTTTGCAGTGTGTCAGGGCTCATTATCCTGCTGAAAGAGGTTACTGACGTCATAGAATACCTTTTCCATGAACAGGTATACTTGGTCTGCAACAATGTTTAGGTACAGTAGGTGGTACATGACATAGTAACATCCATATGAATAGCAGGACCTGAGGTTTCACAGCAGAACATGGTCCAGAACAACACTGCCTTTTCTGGCATCTTGACAACATCTCTTCCCCAAGTAAGTGATACCCTTGCACCTGGCCATCCATGTGATTCATCAGCCATGCCACATTCTTCTATTGCTCCAGGATTTTGATGCTTGCATACCCATTGTAGGAGATTTCAGGGTTAGCATGAGCATTCTGACTGGTTTTTGGCTACTCTGTTCTGACACCTTTCTTTTACAGTCAGAATTAACTTTCAGCAGTTACAATAGTAGATCTTCTGTAGGATCCAAGCAGATGCACTAGCCCCCACACCCTACATGCTTCAGTGAGCCTTTGAGTTTAGCAGTCGTTCTTTCTTTTACCATTTTTATAAGATCTGTTGATCTGGAGATGCTCTGACCCAGTAGTCTAGACATCACAAACTATTGGCCCCTGCCAATGTTGCTTAGATCCTTGAGAACTTTTGACTTGATAGATGCCATTGTAGCAAGATAATTCTTGTTATTCACTTCAAATATTACTGGTTTTAATATGTGTAAAAGAAAATATCACATCTATAAAAATATACTGTATAACCACCCCTTATCCTCAAGTCAGCATTACATCAGAGGATAAATCATGCCTGTTACTTGGAACTTTTTTCATTTTGGTGATTTTCTAGTGTTTTAACTGTTAGAAGCATGGGTGGGGCACATAAGCCAGGGAAGTGAGTAGACTGCAACTGGTAACCGTTCTTAAGAGAGCATGTGTTATGATAAGATTGCAGGAAAAAACCCTGAACGTTGAAGCTGAGGAAAGGCCTTGGTTATAATCTGACAAAATCTAAAGCTAAGGAGGAAGTTGTGGCTTTTCCTGCATCAGCATAGCTATAGTGTGGTGTACAGCCTAATGACAGAGACATTGAAAGTCAGAGAGATACCTTTGACCTTACTGAACATACAGCATTTTCCGGAAAGGAAGGAGATAGCCAGAATTGAACTAAGCAGCTTTTTCCGGTGTGACAAAACAATCATGTAGAGGAGTCAATAACCTCAGGAGCAGATGAAATATGATTAATAAATGCTGAAACTTCAAACTGATAAGATGCTGCGCATTTTTTCTACACCAGTGTCTCTTTGAATGCTTGGACAGCATGTTGTAAAGAAGGCATGATCATATAGCAATGGAATGCCTTCATCTGGATTCCTAGAAACCACGAGTTGCAAGAAAACCGTATTATACATATAGTTCCCTGATAAAACTAAACCATTCCTAATAGGCTTTGGGGAATGAAACATGAATAACTAGCAGCTGTTTGTCAGAAAATAGTGTAAATTCTTTTTTTTTTCAAACTAGCTCTTACAGTGTACTATATATTCAATAAAAAGTCTCCACCCTGTTAGAGGAGCCAGACTCCTCATCTCAGATGCCTCAATCAGCACTTTTATTAATCATCCTTTAGGTCATTTTGATAATATAACCAGAACGGGAGCTGGCATTGTACTAG
>JAOVVB010000032.1:6675367-6688662 GCA_028570985.1 Heterobranchus longifilis
GGAACAAAGCTTTATTTATACTAGCGAGCGGAAATGAACTCCTGCATGTGAGCGGCGTGGAGAACGAACGGCGCAGAGCAACACACTGATAGACACACAGATAAACACACAGTGGTATATGGTACGATCCTTCCTCTGTTCCCGAATCCAGTTCAATAAAGCTGATTTTAAATGCCTTTTCGTCTTCATGATGAATAATGAATTTCAGAAAGACTCAGATGAATGAGGTCATAGCTCTTTATGATTTTTAAATAAGACAGATATTACATTTGGAGGCTGGCATGAGCCCGTGATCATTTCTTCTCCTTGCTAGATATAAAGTGAGACTGAATCCCTAAACGCACTTTAGAATATTTAAGCATATCTGCATTTTAGCACGGCTGCGATATGGCCGTAGGCACAGACTGCGCTTCTATAAACAAGAAATTAAAATATAGTAGCTGACATATCAGATACAACATGGGAAAATATTTTGTTTATTTTGGCTCCGTGAACAGAAATAGCTTCAAAAGAAGCTAGATAGAGCCATGCAAAACATGCATACACACACGCACACACACACACACACACACCAACAGCCGGTCGTAAGGGATTTGATGTAATAATTATTGCTAGAATGATTATTTTTTATAAATTTAAAAACATTTCTAATTTTTTATATTAAAACAGCCAAAAGTAAAATAAAGAGGTACAGATGATATATAACCATGACATTTTTTTTTTTTTTTTACATTTGATGAGATTTTTGTGGTGATTATGTGAAACTTTATACTGATCCAGTACTAATATCCTGAAAACAGACAAGCAGGCATTCACAGTATAAAACGTTCTTTCATCACGTTGGAAAAATGTGTCTTATACAAAACATCTGTCCAGATGCAGAAACATCCTTAATTATTGATTGAGCAACACATACTCAGCTAACAATTTAAGTTTAACACAACGTTTTTAGAAGGTTAAGTATTTTGGTTTGGTCCGGTTTTCTGAAAGTTCTGGAATCATTTTGGGTAACATTTTGAGAACATGTTGTGGGAACATTTCAATACGGTTTGTACGAAGGCAGTACCAAAAGTAACGCAACAGTGGGCATTTTTATTAACTGACTTAGGTTGTTCAAATTGCACCTGTTGGTAGAGTAACTCTTCATCTGTAGAAAGTTACTACTCCACATAGTCTCCATCACAGGCCATACATTTGCACCATCCTTGAACCCAACTCTCGAATTCTGTTTGAAAATCCCCTTTGCCGCAGTTGATCTCTATGTTGACTATGTTGAGTAGCACCTTTGTATAGAGGAAGCGCGATGTCAGACTAGGGGTGCGCCGATCGACCGGCCGCCGATCGGAATAAGCTGAATTTTGGTACAGATCGGTGGTTTCTCAACTCACATAAACCGATATTACTGTGATGGCACAAAATACATGAGTCGAGAGCCACATCAACATACCGTCATCAGTCTCGGGATATTTTAAAGACGTCCAATTTGCAATATTCAAAGATTTTCTGAAGCAAAACCATGTGGAACACCGTCTGCCAAAAGCTTTAAAAACCGTATTTGCCACTTGAGAACAACGCAGCGTGAATAATCTGAGGATGAGAATTTATCCGCCAAGGCAGCAGCTAAATCGGCCCTCACTCACCCACCTGTAGCAGAAGCCCTCAAAAAGCTCGAGCCTTACTCTGCTGAGAGTAAAAAGGCTAAAACCATTATCGCAAAAATAATAATGAAGGGAGAAATTAAGAGCGCTTCCCAGCTCTGGCCGAGCTATTCAGCACGACTGCACACAATTCTGGATGATAAGAGGAATAGACTGTCTTTTAAAAAAGCAGAAATTCTGATATTTATAAGAAATGCCTGCCCTCGCTGCTTACTAATGACTAGCCATGATTGACTCGCCGAATACAAAGTCACTGATGTCTGCGGTTATTTAAGAACAGAGTTTCACACATTCATGCAGATTTGTCCCATATAACGAGTGATTATAGTGGGACAGTCACATTTTGGATAAGTTTTCCTGGTTTTTCAGAGCCCCAAGATGCTAGTTAAGTGATGGAAAATATTTGCTCTTTAGTCGAGCATTGGCTATTCCACTGGTTTCAGTTTCTTTATCATCTACATAAAATAGAGAGTGGAATATGTTGCACATGTTGCGTTCCATTAAACAAAGGTTTTATGCGTATGATACTTTCTCAGATCAAACTATATTTGTATTAATAAATCATATTGAGAAATAGTAAATAAATAAACAATAATACACAATAAATAGAACACTTTAAATGTCAGATCCCAATTATCCCCATGCATGTGTGAACAGAGATCGGTGACCAGCCACAAACACCCTGATTGGAGCACCCCTAATTATAATTATGTCCATTCTTATTTGCATTATTTTCAATATGGCAGTAATAAAGTTTTAAGAACTATATTTATAGGTTCTAGCAAGGTTGTTAGGCAACGTTCTGTTAACGTTTCTCCAAGGTTTGTAAAACTTAAAACAAAACAAAAAAAAAAACCTTATGCGCAATTAATTTCACATTTTAGAGAGAGAGGATGGGGGGGGGGAAACACTTTGTAGTTCAGGTTAGGGCTCATCAATATGCAACAGAAATGCTAACATTATTAACAAGGAAATCCAAACATTCAGAGAGACCGAAAATATGTAATTTTACCATCAAAACCACTAGCATTTGCCTGGGTGATGATGATGACGATGATGATGATGATGATGATGCCCTGTGATGCAGTTTATGTATCTCTTGTTTTAAGACTTCAGCCTCCCTGGTGTGTATCTGCCGTATGACAGAGGACAGCTGATGGAGAAGGGATTAGATACTCACTCTTCGCTGTCAGTGACAATGACATTAGCCAATCATGGGCATCTGTAAGCTCACACTTTTCTCTAAAAGTGTTAGATATATTGTCCTGTGGGCCAGAATGAGAAGCAGATTGAACCGACATGTTTGGCTGGCTTTATGCCTCTCAGAGGGAGCTCACTGTAGCCTTCGCCCGTTCCTGGGTGCTAGCCGTGTTATGAAAGCTGAGAGCTTGTTGGTGGATGGGAGGGGGCAAGAAAGAAAATGGGGTCAAAAGTTAAATGTGACTATTAACTAAAAATATGCAGCATTTCCTTTTCTAAAGGACAAACAGATGACAGTTCTGGCTTCATATTTTTTTCACAAGCCCTAAGCAAATGATTCACAGGGCGGATTCACTTTCTGTAAAGTTGGCATGGAGTAAAAGGACCTGCTACTCTCACATCTTGTGTCCCTTTCATGAATAGCTTTTCTACCAGGTTAGTTTCACTCGTGTTTGCTCCGCTATTCTATTTGATAAGGCATGCGTAGTGTTTGCGTGTCTCCAGATGAAAAACAATCATGAAAGAATTTTTTATGAGCCTGTTTGGCTCGGGCATTTGATGAGAACCAGTGTACCTTTTCCATTTTTGTGCTGAACATCTGAAACCTAATACCAATCCAATAGTAATATCCAGACAACAAACAATCTGATATTTGTAGTAGGAAAAATGTAATAAAAAAATGTCTCATACAAATGCGGTAGATACAATTGAGTCAAAAATCATAAATGCCATGCCCTATAAATTATGGCTGTTCCATAATGTTGGCACTGCATAATGTCTTGTTTAAACAGCCTAATAATGGGTAATAGCATTAGGATTTAGCTAGTGTCAATAATGAGTCACTTTGTATTGACTTGGTCTGAGCTAAATGTCAAAGAGTAAATTTCATATTAACCTGGTTATGCAAAAACAAGCATTCATGTTTTCTGCTTAAACCTATAAGAAAGTTACCGTAAGTAAATCATACATAAGTCCGTATATACTTACAGTATTAAGTATAAGTACCTTGCTAGTTCACTGGTAATTGTACCATTATATTTTTGACAGTACCATGGTGCTTATTTGCTGATATAATACAGCACATGTGGTTCTACCATAGTACATATTTTGGTACACTGGTACATATACTGTAGCACAGTGCAACAGTTCTACCATGTACCATAGTATGCACAGTACTTTGGTGAATATCATAGTATAATTGGGTACTACAGTGGCTACCAAATTTCAGCATACATATATGTTAGTAGATAGAATTGCTATGGTATAGTACATGCAGCACCAACTTAGACACCTGCAGAACTACAGTATGGTAGCCACCTTGGTTAACAATAATACTATGGTATTCACCAAAGTGCTGTGCATTAACCTTTGGATGGTTCCATAACAGTTAAAATGGCACTGCCATAAATGTTACTATTTGGTAAATGTTACTATATGTATAACATATTGACAGTATCATAGTACATACTACATAGGCAGCACAGTGGCATATTGGATAGCACTGTGGCCTGGCACCTCCAGGTTCAGGGTTCGATACCCGCCTTAGGTTTCCTCGTAGTAGGAGTACTCCGGTTTCAGAAATTGGCGTCCCCAAATTGTCTGTAGTGTGTGTGTGTGTGCACATCCTGCAATGAACTGGCACCCTGTCCAGGGTGTACCCTGCTTTACGCCTTAAGTCACCCCTGGGATGGGGTCCAGGGCCCCGCAAACCTTAACACAGAATAGGTCTGGTACCAGGGTACAGGTACAGGTACAACTGGACTAACTTGGTACTCATGCCATGGTAAAAATTCACCATCTTATGCACCAACTAATGCAATTGGTTTTGCCTCAGTGTGTAGTCACGTGATAGAGTAAGGATTTAAAAAAGGCTTCGGAGTCTGGATTGAGTTTAGAGTGGACTCACCTTGCAGTGCCTCACTGGCGCGGTCTAGGTCTCTCTCTCGGTGGGAGAGCTGCACCCGAAGTTCAGCGGCAGAGAGCAGCTCAGCTGAACAGCCACCTCCACACTCCTCCAGCTCCTTATTCAGCATCTCCTTCATGCGCTTCAGCTCAGCTACCTCCTCCTGCAGAGCCAGCACCTCCTCACGCAGCAGCACTACCGACACAAAGAGGGAGCGGAAATAAGAAAAGCGAAATAGTACTGTATATGCCGACGATGTCCTGTTAGCTTTATAGCTCCGTACTCTCATAATTCCTATTCGTTCTCTTTTCATTATTAAAGAACCAATTAAATGGCAATTAAGAGCTGGTCAGGGTGCATCAACCTTCATTACATTAGGGACTGCTGGAGGAAGACTGGGTTAGGATTATTTAACACTATGTCCATGTGTGTGTTTTGGATTTGACTGAGTGTGTGTGTGAAAGGTCCATTAAAAGCTTTTGTAACAGCCGTTTAGAGATGAAAGAGATGGCGATTATGACAAACGATTACTGAAAGCCAGCTACTTAATGCAAATTGCTTCAGTCTGCTGAGAACTGGAATATGTGAATATATTAACAACGTCACTGGGTGCCCTGTGCACGCACACAGCTATTTAAACAGGTATAGATTAGCTTTTTCCCTACTTCATGCAGAACGATCTTTTAAAAACATATTTTGCATAATACAGAACTTCCGGAGGTTAAAGGTTAACCATTGAGGTAAGACGTTCCGAGGGCGTGCGCATGTATGAATGTTAACAGGGTTTCAGAGAAGTGCTCGCTGCTTCGGTGACATCTCTGCGATTTAGTTGAGGGGAAAACTGTTTCACTATCGATCCATCTCTCTCTCTCTCATTCGCTTTCTGATGCATGCGCGTGCTTACAAATGTGTGTGTGTGCTTGGCGCCTGACGAAGGGAAAAATCAAAGCTGGATACAGAGAAGAAAGAAAGAAAGACAGAATAGAAAGAACAATGTGGCACTGCTATATTTCTCTTTTTTTACTGAATGCTTAAAAAGCATTGCCATATTTGATTTTCTTTTTAATTGTATACAATAAATTGTATAAAAAAAAATTAATAGTTGAACATTTGAAGATCATGAAACATATCGCCAACAAATTACATTTGTTTAGTGTAATTGAGGACAGATTTTGAGGAAGTTGAGGAACATCTTGAATGTTGAAAAAAATGATGGAACCATCAACCTAAATAAGTAGGTAAATAAATAAATAAATAAATAAAATAACCTGAATTCTATGGCTATGTTCACATTTTTTTTTAGCTCTATCATAATGCACAAATCTGATGTTTTCCAGCTTACATCCGAGTCAATATCGTATGTGGTCCATGATCATGATCAGCTATATATCCGATATATGTGACTTGAGTAAGAACAGTCAGATCGGAATTCATGCTTTTCAATTATTTTTGCCTGTGAGCATGCACAGGGCGCTGAGGTCACCAGCCAACACCGGCAGCGGGGGATTTCATAGCAGCGCTAGGAATAGCTGATAAAACAGCTAAATCGAGGCGTCTGGCTTTCTTCCTTCTTCTGGACCGCAACAAATACAGCCGACTAACTGCTAATCCAGGGCAAAACCCCAGGCACATTTTTTGATAAAATCTCATCCATTGTTTGAAATGAATAAGCGATCGCACAAACTCATGACGTGTTTCAACCCAGACGGCGCGATCAAAGACGTATCGTGTGTGCGCACACGTGCCATTGCAGAGGTGGGAAATCGAAATCAGGGTCAGAAAAAAAGCCACTTGTTTATGAATTATGAATGTGAACTGTCATGACATGCAAAAAAATCTGAATTGAACAATGTGGCAGGTAATCTGAAAACACGGCCTATGAGGCATGGATTTTGAGGCCTTCGCTAATGAACAACAATATTTCCCACTAACCTGGTTCTCACTTCCTCACAGCATTCGACAGATCAGATTGCAGGACCTGGCCGCTGTCATGGACCGTTTTTCCACCATAAATTTTCAATCAGACTGAGGTTCGGACTGTTTTACAGCCATGACATTGAGTTGAAATGCCTTTTCTTGAAGAAAAGCTTTAACACTCTTTGCTCTATGGCAAGAGATATAAGCATCCTGAAAGATTGTTGTTTGCCTACACTAACCCTATTTGCTATCGACAGAATGGGTAAAAGTTTGCAAAAATTCTGGTGATGTACTGTAATACTCGCACCTCACCTGATCCTTTACAGTACAGATCCTTTACAGAGAGGGGAAATTCGACTGTTTTTCAGGCAGTCATCTTTTATATGTTTCATTAAAAACAACACACACTAAAAAAAAACCAACCTTCCAGCATCATCTCATGGGCCGATGCAGATTCATGAATATCACTTTCCTCCAATCACCCACACTGCATGATCGCTTCTCTTTATCCCACTGTATGCTTTTTTGCTTCTGTTTAGGTGTTAGTGCTGTTTTTTTTTATTGGTTTTTCTAAGCACAAATATGCTTTGACAGCTCCCTTAGTTCTACCTGTATGTTTTTTTTCTTTTATAACCTTTGCATTTTGTATCAACCTGAAAGAAATATTATATTCAGCTGACACAGGAAATAAAACATACTCCATACTCCGTGTTGGATTTCCTTCTATTGTTTCAAACTGGCAATTCTCAGGTTTGGGCCACGAATACTTTTGATTAGCCACGTCCAACTGCTCAAACACTCTGCAGGCGAATTTGCATTTTTAAACTTTAGCCGGTGTTTGTTTTAGAAATGCAAATACAAGGCGATTCCTTAATGCGTTCGTCATTGTTAGGTTATTACATATTTGCTGATCTGAAAACTTACACATACACATATTTGGTCTGAAAAGAAATATGCCTTCAATTAAAATTACTTTTAAATTTGTATGTGTGGTGATTAAATATTTTTTGGTGAAATATTGCCAAAATTACTTAATTTAATGTAAACAAATAAAAAAATATATTGTGATCATTGGCTGCACAGTGGCTTAATGGTTCGCCCTGCGGGCCTCACACCTCCGGGGCTGGGGGTTCGATTCCGGCTTTCACGTCAGTGTGTGTGGAGTTGGTATGTCCTCCCCATGCAGATTAGGCTGATTGGCATTTCCACATAGTATGTGAGTGAGTGTGTGTGTATAATTGTGCCCTGCAAACCCCATCCAGGGTGCACCATGTCTAGTGCCCCGAGTCTCCTGGGATAGACTGCAGGCTTTTAGCAAGCCTGTACAGGATAGGCGGTATAGAGAATGAGTGAGTGAGTTTTTTAACCAGGTACATCAAACTCCATATATGAACACTAGAAATAAAATGGGTAACCCTAAAGAGCTTAGTGCCATTACTCATAGGATGCCAGTTTTGTCGCAAGGCGTTTCGTAACACGCTATTGCAACGCTATTGCTAGGATTGTGTCTAGAACATTGAATTTAGTATATTATTAAGGGATTTTTTTTTTTAAGTTGAAAATTAGAAATTAGATACTGGGGGGACAAAAGGCTGATTTATAAATGAATTATAAAACTGTTTCCTATCCAAGGCTACACTAATGAGCCGAAAACACAGCATGAAGCTTCAAGCACGGGTTTATTAATTTTCCTGCGATCTGTGATCATTCTTTTTTAAAACATCTTAAAGCAAAAGTGGACATAGTTCAAAGACCTGATAACTAATAACCGTGACATGTCACAGCATTAAATTTTTTTGAAATACCAAAAAAAATGCTCACACCATGTGCCTTTAATATGCGGAGACCTAGGATATGAACAGCAACAAAAAGGTCAAAAAGCACCTTACAAGCATAAAATAGAGTTTGACACATGAAATGGTTTGAAATAACTGCTTCACCTTGGATCCAGACTCTCTGAGGCTCCATGACAAATCAGGCTGAATGCGGTTTATAGCACTGGCTGGCCACGTTGATTCATCACGCTACCAACCTTTCCTGAAAGCCCGAGGGACGTGGGAACTGTTATTATGAGACCTTGAGCTCAACAGTGACAAATACAAAATGAACAAGTAGCATAAATCTGATCAGTTCTACAGCACTGCCAACCTGCCAAAACATGAGTCTCTTATCTTGGACATGTAAGCGAGTGTGCATGTGTGTGTGTGTGTGCGTGTGTGTGTGTGTCTTTTTTCATGAAAGTGCTCGTTGCCCTGGTGACATCTCAGCCGTTTAGCTCTGGAGAAAACTATTTCTCTATTGATCTCTCTCTCTCTTGCATGCACACACTTATAAACAATGCCTTCATTTACAGCCCTTTAATGGACAGTGTGTAATTTGAGGATCACTACTTACACAGGCGAAGAGCAGAGGACAATATGGCGCCAGCCCGGTTATAGTATGAGATGGTGTTTACCAGAGATGTTCACGAGTATAAAAATCCAACCCCAAGTGAAGTCTCGAGTCTTTACCCTAGAGTCCAATTTAAGTCTCGAGACTTTATACTCGAATATAAGAAAAGTACAGTACTAAGCCAACAGGAACTACAAGAAGAAAAAAGAAAAAAAAAAGAGTTTTCCCTTTTATAGATCAACAATATATATATTTTTTAAAAATTCTTCATTGAAGAAAAGGCTGCAAATGTAATAAAAATCCGAATGCGACATTAAAAAAGTCCAAATTTCAAGTTAAAATTGTATCAAATATTGGCTGGGAACTACGCGACAGTTATATGTAGATCACACTCACGTACACACACCGCACGCCCAACACAGAAACAATAGTGTTAAACACAAAACCCTATCACACAGGGTAACATGAACAGCTCCTTTCCGCCAAAAAACACCCAGACAGGTCTATGGATTATTTCTCTTCCACGGCACAGGAGTCACGTTTCACTGTGTTAAAGAAGCATGGCTGAACCTCTTCAGGATTAACCCAAGATCGATTATACATACGTATATACATGTCAGCGCATAACCTAGTAAGAGGCAATAAAATTTATATTCCTCATATAACAATGGATGAGTAATGCAGCTCAACAGGTTCTTGTGTGAGTTAATCATTTCACTCATATCACAACAAATCTTACATCATGCGAAATGTGCGCTGACATCAGCCGTGCTGTAAAGATCCTGGTAATGATTTCTTTTTAACGTCATACTAAAATCTGAACATACATCAGTGACAGTAAAGCTGTCTTAATCATCAGGTAACACAAGAACTCAAGTTGCATTGAATGTGCAAAACACATCCATGTCCGCACGTCATGTACGCATGCAATGACTTTACGTGAAAGTCCCCAGTGTTCCATGGCAGTGGAAAGCACATTCGGCAGGTTTGCCGCTCCGGCATTGCTTTAGTCTGAAGAACAGCACTGCTGTTTGTATAATGGCAGGTGACTGTCACATACAATTCAGTACAGAGACACCTTTGCAACACTTGTCAAACGATTGCTCGGCTCACATGTATTATCATCATACGGTCGTAACGTCACCATTTTTCTTGATGGGGCCGTATACTCCGGCTGAATAAATGCCATCAAACTTCCTAAACCCTCCAGCTCAATAAAGGCAATGGAGAGCATGTCCTTTGCTATAATCTTTGCGATATGCTCTGCATATTGACTGACTTTAGGAAAACCAGTGGAAGACAAAAGTGAATAACTGTTTGGGTGACATGGTGGGATAGTGGTTAGCACTGTGGCCTCCCACCAAGGAGGGTTGAGGGTTTGATTCCTGCCTCGCTCTGTGTGTGTGCAGTTTTCATGTTCTCCATGTGCTTGGTGGGTTTCCTCCAAGTACTCCGGTTTTCTCTCACAGTCCAAAGACATGCAGATTAGGTTACCAAATTGTGTGTGCGTGTGTGTGTGTGTGCCCCATGATGGATTGGCACCCAGTCCAGGGTGTACCTGTCCTCGTGCCAAAAGTCTCCTGGGATAGGCCCCAGGCTCCCACGACCCTGTACAGGATAATTGGGATTGAAGATTCTATAAAATTCATTGCCCGTCCTATTGGATACTACACATTTTAACACACATACAGCATAACCAACATGATAATCCATATTTGACCTTGACGTACAGTAGTTCTAAATGAATAAATACTACGAGACTCTGAGACCTTAATAGGTTGGACTCCTGTCTGCCAAGAGGATCACCCCAAACTTTAATAGCTAAAGTCTGATGTCCTCAGATTTCTGTTCTTGGCAGACCGATGAATCACAGCAGTGGAAGTCCTGATGTGGTCTTCTGTTGTTGAAGCCCAACCAAGTCAAGTCGAGTGGCTTTTATTTGCCATTTCAACCATGTACAGCTGGTACAATACCCAGTGGACTGAAACAATGCTTCCCCAGCAACATGGTGCTACATAAAACATAACGTAACTAGAATAGACTACAACATACAGTAGGACTGCCTATAGAGCGTGTGTGCGAATGTGCAAACAACACAAGACTGCACAATTTACTACTAAAAATAAAAGGAAAAAAAAAAGACCAGCAGCATCAACCATTACACAGCTCTAGTATAAATAATGTGTAAAAGGATATTGCAATGTAATAATAAAAGATTTGATAAACACAGTATTTTGTTCTCAGGCCAGCAACAGTAAAGCAGAACAAAATATAAGTTACATGGCCAAGTATAAGTGTTTTGTGTGTTTCTGTTGTCCAGTCCAGTTCCTGGATATTAAGGAGTCTGATGGCTTGGAGGAATAAACTGTTAAACAGCCTGTACATGTGGGCCTGAATGATTAGGGTACCTTTTGCCAGATGGCAGAAGGAAGAAGAGTTTGTATGAAGGAGTGTGCATGGTCATCCACAGTGCTGGTGGTTCTGCAGATGCAGTGTGTGGTATAAATATGAGAGAGGGAAAAGAGACCCCAATGATCATTTAGGCTGTCCTTACTAAACACTGCAGGGTCTTGCAATATACAACATTGCAATTTCCGAACCAGGCAGTGATAAAGCTATCTATGGTGGTCCCTTTAGCCTACTTGGAGAATGTGATAAGGACAGTGTGTCAAATGGATGTTTCTCAACCTTTGCAGAAACTAGAGACATTGCTGTGATTTCTTTACTAAAGAGCTAGTATTCAGGGACAAAGTGAGGTTCTCTACCAGGTAACCAGCAATTAATGTGATGTTCTTGATGATCTCCATGAAGGAGCTGTCAATGTTCATCAGAGAGCGGTCATCCTGCGCTTTGCTAAAGTTAAAATCTATCTGACAATTCTTTAGTTTTTTTTTCACTTGTAGAGACAGGTTGTTGGTTCTGCACCAATCTGTTAGTCACCACATTTCCTTTCTGTCTGCTGACTTATCGTTGCAAACTTGATTATGTGATTATAGATGTGAGTTGAAGCACAGTCGTGAGTCAGCAGATGGAAAAGTGGGCTGAGCTCACTGCCCTTGCAGGTTCCCAGCGCTTAGTGTGATGGTACTGCACCTGATCCAAACTGACTGAGGTCTCGCAGTCAGGAGATCCATATTCCAGTTGCATATTCCAGAGGCAGGAGTTGAGACCCGTCAGAATCAGCTTTCAAATCAGATGAGGAGTGATTGTGTTGAATGCTGAACCCACTGGAACAAATGTATCTTTTTTTGTCCAAGCGAGCAAGTGCCAGATGGAGAGTGGTGGTGGTGGTGTTGTCTTTTAAGCAGGGTCTTGTTGTGCCTGAATGTGGCATGGTGGTAGCCCTAAATATGGTTATAACAGACTTGTTGTGGCTGTTCAGAAAGATGTTGAAGATGACAGTGAGAACTTCTGCAAGTTGGCCTGTTCATGCTCTAAGCACTCTGCCAGGAAAGTTGTCCGGTTCAGCAGCCTTCCGTGGGTTGAGTTTGCGTAAAGTTGTCCTCACATCAGCTGTGGTAAGACAGTACCTGGTTGTTGGGAGGAGGGGTGCCGTTTAGCCTATCTGTAAATGGGGCACCATTGTCATAAGATTTCAATGGGTTTGAAGTGTCTGACAAATGGTGCTGTGATTTAGCATAATAGGGATGTGGTCTGAGAACTCATGGTGGGGGACGGGGCTCTGTGTGGTACGTGCCAGGATTATTTGTGTAAACAAGATCCAGCATGTTCACCCACCTCATAGCAAAGACCACATGTTGATGGGATTTGGCCCATCACTGAGATCATCTGCGGTTGGCTTTTAGGCTCATACTGTTCATAGAGCACCTCCTTCACATTAGCTGGGGGAATGTACACTGTGAGTTTAAGGACAGTGGTGAATTTCCATGTAAAAAAAAAATCCATTTTTCAAATTCTATTTTGATGTAAACACACAAGTCGCACACTGAGCCGCATTTCTATCACTGCTGAATAAAGCTATTGCTGAACCACGTCTGCATGAAAACAAAGACGCAGCAGTCCCTAAACTTATACTAAGTAATCCACAGGAGTCAGATGTTGTCCAGAGAACAGATACTGGAGAGCAGGACAGACAGGAAGAACCAGCTAGGGTTTGCTTTTAGTCCAGAATGGACCTCCTCCCCCCTCCCACTTGCCGTGCTTCCGTTTCTTTATACAATACTCATGACTTCCCCACCAATGGCATCAGCTGAGATGATGTAGCT
>JAOVVB010000032.1:6742287-6771480 GCA_028570985.1 Heterobranchus longifilis
GATAGAGAGAGAGAGAAAAAGAGAGAGAGATAGAGAGAGAGAGAATAAGTGAGAGAGAGAGAGATAGAGAGAGAATGAGTGATAGAAAGAGAGAAAGATAGAGAGATAGAAAGAATGAGAGAGAGAGAGAGAGACTCAAATTATGCCCATGCAGGGTGGATACCCCCGCCCTATATCTCTTGCTCACTTCACTCCTACATGTCACCATCTTTGGCAGGGTATCAAGCTTTCACCCCCACGGGGTCTTGTGTGTACGTGTTATTTTTAAAATGCAACCTTTAGTGACATGTCAAGTGCCTGTTACAATCCTACGAAACCTGGCATGACAAACAAACACTGTACTTATCTGCAATACACTGCTAAAAAAAAAGTGGCAATAAAAGCATGCTATAATTTTTACTATTACATTTCTATTTCTTCACGTTTATAATGTGTGTGGGGGGGTGGTCTATGATTGATTCTAATAATGTTATCTTGTTAAAGCTGATCTAAAGGGTGGAAAATGGCATAGCCTCTCAACTTAGTGAAGAAAATGTCATTTAAATGTAATCGCTTGCAATTAGGACCATATTATAAATTGTTAAGGTATTATATATATAAGAAAGGTGGATATTGAGCACCAATATTACCCATTTAGCACTGAATATATGTGTGTGTGCATAGATCTTTGTTTCTTATCACACTTATCTCTTGTTTCATGAATTATTTTGACTTTTTCTTGACTGGGAGAAAAAAAGGTAGTTATGTTCTATATTTACCTGCAGTGTAAATTTTCTCAGAAAAAGTTATGCACCTTAGTGTTGTCTCAATACAACTAAAGTGTTTCACTGATGGTACCATGCCAGTGATGTATCTTTGAATCTTAAAGCCACAATTTCTAGCTTAGTATTTTCATTTCGTGTATTATATAATAATTTTTTTTTAAAGTGTGCGCTATGAGTATGTTAAAAAAAAAAAAAGCAGTTTGTGCTGTAAAAAGTATATGAACCGCTTCCCTACGCCTGTGAGAAAATGTGATAACAGATGTGATCAATGTGGTTGGATTTTAAGACAAGTTATAAGAAAAGATAAAAACTCTGACCTCACCGTCAATCCTTACTTTATCCCTAGAAACTGTTCACAGGCGTCGAGTCATGGGAGCAGATATGAATTTCCTGAGACATGCTTTCAGGCCTTAGACCATGATTACAATGATCCTCCAGAGCTCTAGAGCATCCAGGCGATAGGGCTATGAGTGTGTATGAGGTGTGTTTCAGAGGATGTTTGTCACGCAAATACTTTTTTGTTAAGTTTTCAAGTTATTTTTTGTAAGAAAATGACATTGACAGTGGCAGAGCTCTCTCTCTCTCTCTCTCTCTCTCTCTCTCTCTCTCTTCCTCTAAGCAGAAAGAGAGACTTCCATACATCTGCATATGTAATAACATCTAGATGATGCAACATTGCCCTGCCCTGTCTCTAGACTTTAAGTGTGATAAGGCTTTCACACCAGTATATTATTTTGGCTGCCTCAGCTTTTATACAGGTTTATGTGGGGGAGTATGTACGATGTTGTGAGAGTTTCTGCATGTGCCTCCCCAGCATGAAAAAACATTCCACTTTGACACTCGCCTCGTGCACACAGTTCTGTTCAAAAAGACAAGATCTTGACACCCCCCACCAAACACATCTATATCCGCCTTAATCACAATTTGCAAATGCAGCTGATTGCATTGGTGATGGATGTGATGGTCTCTTTCTGTTTCCCGCTTTCCTGCTTAATGCCGCTCCATCCCTCCCCACCCCTCAGCCTCTCTTTTCCCTTTTATGGTACTTTTTCTTTTAGCTTTAGGGAAATTTTCAGTCTTGGTCATAGTTACTCACTTTGTAGGTTGGGCTGCTGATTTTCAGTCTTACACACATGCTCACCAACACCCACACACACGCTCACACACCCACCATCATCATCCCATACACCCGATGGCAGATGATATCCTGTGGCAAGGGGCCATAAATGAATCCTACACCCTGTTCCAACTCTGTTACACAGCCCTGCTATTTTCTACACTCTGCCAGCCTTGTGCACTAGTGCTACGCTGTCTTCTCTGTGTCTATGCTTCTAACCACTCGTACTCTTTCTAAAGTCCTACAGCTGTGCTGCCACGCCTAGAACACAACTCACTAAAGCTGTGTGTAAGATCTTATGTGTGTGTGTGTGTGTGTCTGTGAGTACTGTAATTTTTAATTACACTGCACATTTAAAGGCAACATTTATTGACCAAAATGCACAAATGGGTTCGGTTTTCAATCAGTTAACACACAGCTGTTCAGAGAAAACATACACTTAATAGCTCATTCAAACAACAACAGCTCATGGAGTTAACATCTTGATAAAAAAAAACACACACACACACACACACACACACACACGAAAAGACACAACTAGCTAGACATGATGGAAAAGCATGGTTGAGAGCGAGAGAACAGATTGCTGTCTTTTACTTCACTCCTTGTCACTCGTCTATGTGTGTGTTTTTGTATGTGCACAAGCACATCTGTGTGTGTAGACGTTGTTGCAGGGAAAGGAAACCATACTTAAGGCTAATTGTTGGAGTCCACAGCATAATGAGGCAATTGTTAACAATGTCTGTTAGGCATGAAGCACACACACACACACACACACACACACACACACACACACACACACACACAACAAGCTAATATAACTCCCTCCCATCATCGCTCTCTCTTTCTCTCTCTCTGAACAAACAGTCCTAGCCTAGTCTGTGTGTGTTTTTGTACCAGTCTGTTGCTAATGGTGGTTTGACTAAATGCCTTATAGCATGCATGGCCTGTGCTGATAAAGATAGCACAAATATCCTCTCTGGCCCTGAAGAAGCCCTGGGAGAACAATAGAAGCCCCATGAAAAAAAGGGATGAGAGAAGGACAAAATGACATCATGGTCTAGGACAGTTTGACATTGATTTTGGTTTCTTGCATTGAATTTACTATGATCTATTATCTGAGACTCTAAAAAAACCTTTTACAGTAAATGGCTATAAAAATCTATAATTATATCCTACTATTATAACCAACTACAGCTGCAGATGGGCTGTTGCATAAAAATAGTTTAACTAAACAACATTCCGTAATGTTACATTTGGGTATTAAGATGTTACACAATGTTAGTTTGATTGGTTAGGGTTGATTCAGATGCAGTTTAGGTACTAAATAAGATTCTATGTTATAGCATGGGTATCAAGTTTTTAGATTGACACTAAAGAGGCTCCAGAAAAATCTTTAGTCATATATGTGCTTTAACCAAAGCTAAAAATGGTCCATGTTTGAATAAAGCATACATTGTTGAATTTAAATCAAATAAAATATACAGCAACAGCAATCAATGATGTTCAAGTCACACTGGGACTGGTGCAGTCATTCCCATGAACTTTCACTGAACATCCATGAGACAATGTTTGTGGGAACTGTTGACACTATCATTGACGAACACCACTTGCATATTACAGGAACTCGGCTGGGAGTTATTACCACATCTCCTGGACAGTCCTGACCTCACTTCCAAGCCATTTCCTCATGTTTGGACCATTAAAAGTGTGTGTGGGAGGATAGCATTTCAGACATGAAGCATACAGTCCGATCATGGCTCAAGGGTGTACTGAGAAAACTATCTACCTTGATCGTATCCAAGCATTAGTGAACTCTGGTTAAAATGCATCAGTGTAAAAGGCGATTATAACAAGAAATAAAGGTAATTTTTGTTATTCTCCACAATCAAAAGTCTTGGGTGGCTCGAACGCCCATTGTACAATCTATGCCAGTTTGTGCCAACTAAATGAGCTATCTGTAATGTCATCAGAACATCTTGTGTGTTTGTCATGTGAAAGTAATAACTGGAAAAGGCAAGCACAAAAAGATCATTCTGCAGTTCTGGGCTTTCCCCAGGGACTGGGCAGCACACTTAAACTTGCTATCTATCCAGATATGCAAGAAGTAAATAGACACTCACAGTTTTGTGATAAAGCGAGCGCACCAAAATTTGTTGCTGTCATTTTGACGCCTATTTATTTCCTTTTTTTTCAGATTAGGTTATACACATGCCTCAAAGTGACCAAAGAAATTTTAGATTTTCAAAAAGCATTAAGTGTTGGTCAGTTTGTGGGTAAACTGTCTCGGAAACAAATATCAAGGAATTATGAATGGGTAACAGAATTGTAGTTCAATATACAGAAAAGGGTACAAAAATTAACAGAGGCACGCCCTGGTCGACCCAAATCTTCTAAAAGACGTCTGTTCAAAAATATGTTAAGAACAGTCCTCTCATTATACCAGGTGAGTTGCTGCTCTTAAAGCTGCTAAAGGAAAGTCAACGAAGTATTAATGATGTATTGATAGCTAAAACCTTACTTGCTCAAAAATGTAATATATTTCAGTGCATAAATTTTATTGAAACTATCAATCTCTATTTCCAATACAAATAGAACTACTGCTTTTGGATCATACTGTATTTACTGGGATACTAGTCTCATTAACACATAGCAGGATTAGACACAAGTGCTATATACATCACTTGCTTGATTTATTACAGTCTTTAGGTGCATGGGTATGGCATGGGTATTTCATGGGTAAGTCATAGGTATGGCCTAACACACTATTAAATTTTGTGTGTCTAACAAATACCGACTGGTTGAGTGGGAAGGTCTTAAATCATATACCTAACAGAGTCCAGAACTAGAATTTGAACTAAAGCAAAAACAGACCATTTTGAGAGTTTGTTTCCAGAATAGATGAAATGTAATATGAGTTATAAGCCATGTCAGGGTGTGGTGTTATTGGAATATAATCAGCAATGGGGTGGTCCAATGCGACCGTGTGAACCGAAGTGGAGTTACTCTTATCAAGCTGAAGTGATAAAAATATGTTTAGGATTTTTAAAATTTGATTTAAATTTTATTGTCTTTGCTTGTAGTTACCCATTGTTTTGGTGAACATCTGCATAAAAAGGTTCTAGCAGTTATGATTATATCTTTTCTTAGTTAAATAACAGGAAAGGGTGGCATGGTGGTGTAGTGGTTAGCGCTGTGGCCTAGTACCTCCAGGTTTGGGGTTGGATTCCTGCCTTGTGTCTGTGTGCGTGGAGTTCTGATTGGTACGTTCTCCCTGTGCTTGGTTGGTTTGCTGCACCTGTGCAGAGTGCATTATGCCTAGTGCCCCAAGTCTCCTGAGCTGGGCTCCAAGTTTCCCACGGCTTTTCTGTACAGGATACGTGGTACAGGGAAAGAATGAATGAATGAGTCAATGAATAATAGGCATCCTTGTAAAAAAGGAAGTCAATGAGTGACAAATTTCTGTGTAATGTTATCACAGATGTCCATCATTGTTTTTTGTTTTTTCCCTATACACGTGCTCAAATGTTGGTCCAAGTAGGTTGGACGGGTAACAGTTTATGCACATAATGTCTGAGCTTGTTCTCAGATTTGCAGGCACAGAAGTATAAATCAGCCCAAAGAAGTGACACACCCAATGTACAATCAGTATGTCTGCAACTTTGTGGATACAGTTCTCTACCCCTAAGCTAAAGCATTGGTCTTTGGTGGTCAGTTGTCAGGGATGCTATTCTAAAGGGTGGTTCCCTCAACCATATTTGCTCCAGCTGGCTTTTTAAATTTTTTTTTTATCTAAGCACATCTGTAGTTGTGAAAAATATTGGTAGACACTTAAAATTCAGTTCAGTTTAAAGATTTTCAATCATACAACTGGAGTTATTTCCTTCAGAGTAACTTGTGCTTCTTTCCAGCTCCATCTAAAGGAAGTGAGGCGACATGTTTGGAATGAGCGATGACGCAGATGGGATATGAGCACGTCAGGGTGGGGTTTAGGAGGGGTCTGGCCTTGGAGGTGTGCATAGGAGATTTTGTATGTGTATGTGTGTGTGTGTGTGTGTGAGAGTGTGTGTGTGTGTGTGTGTGTGTGTGTGTGTGTGTGCGTGTGTGTGATGTTACAGGAGACTTGTGTACAGTTGATTACTGGCAGACAAGAAACACTGTATACGATATCGATAGTCACCTAAAGCCTGGTTATAAGAGCATAAATGTATTTATATTTTAAACAATAAACTGCTTCTTGAAATAAAATAGAAAATTAGACTAATATGTATTTGATGGTTTATGTTCCTTTTGTAAATAATTTAGAGATCTTTTTTATTATTTGTATAAATAAACAAATGAATGATTGCATTCTATGATGCAATAACAGTTGGCAGTGAAAAAAGCCAACTCCAAGCTTCTAAACTTAACCTCCTGAGACCGGACTCTACTGTTTTGTACATTGCAACTTTTCCTCGTTGTTTCTTTTTATTAGCATTGATAACTATGAACTTAGTTACTGTCTTTAAAAAAGAAATGTATGAGGATTGCACAAAGATGTATAGACAGTGCAGGTGGGAGAAAACGTCACATCATAAGATGTGGGGATTCAGGTCAAGAGAACCAAAAAAAACACTGGTTTTAAACAGTGTTTGGGTGAAATTAAGCCAACCTCATATCAATGATTGATTTGTTAAAATGCTGTATAAAATCGATAGTTTTTCTACATTTGTTGTGTTCCTTTCACACAGGTACTCTTGTGGTACCCACAGAAGCGGACCTGGCACAAGTCACAGTGAGCACTGAGGCTTTTATGACAGTAAATGAGGAGGAGGATGCTCCAAATGGAGCTGTCACAGAAACATCCACAACAACTACTACTGAAGCTACTGGGGAGGAAACAGAGGCGACATCAGCTCACACTGTAGTTCCTGTGGAGACCACAGAGACACCATCAGTTCCTACTGTAGCTCGTGAAGAGCACACAGAGGCGCCGGTAAAGTCTACCGTAGCACCTTCTGAAGAAACAGAAACGTCAGTAGGAGTTACAGAAGCTCCAGCAGAAAAAGAAATAGGATCGACACCTGCAGCCACAGAAGGTGCACTTGAAGTTAACGAGGCATCCGATAAAGATGGCCTTACTGTAACAGAGATGACAGACACAGCTGAAGGAACAGAATTAATGTCAGTGTCAGCGGTTGACCCCAGGAGTGAAACAGAGAGTGGCGACGTGGAAGTGGAGGACTCAGAGGGTGAGATACTTCAATAGTGTAGATCCTTTATATTCTCATATTCACATATGATAATTAGTTAATAAGTTCACAAATCTATTTTTTTTCTTTGTAGGGATGAGCACAGGTCACGTGGTGGGTATTGTGTTTGGTGCCCTGGTCGCTGTGGTCATCATCATTGCAGTTATAGTCGTGGTGGTCAGGAGGATGGGCCAATACTCGTAAGTGCAACAGCTTCATCACAGTTCTATGGAAAATGCATGTGCTTGCTGTTACAGCATTTTTGGATTGAATACCAATCAGAAGTGATGCAGTGGTTATACATGCTCATCCATCATCAGCGAATTTTGATCTTAAATTGAGTCCAATAGAGCAAACCTGGCCCTGATCGTAGGGTACCAGAGTTTGCATTTATTTTTGTATATTTCTGCCATTGAGCAGACACACTTATTCAGAAGTACTTCTGGTAAGTCAGGTTGTATGAATTAGGTAAAACACTTTAAGCACATAAGGCATAGATTAGGAGGAGCTAGTACACTAAAGAAAAGCCCGGGTAAAAGGGCATGACTATCAAAACTCTATCAGTCAGACAAACATTTGCCAGTCAGCCCATGTACATACTCAGTTTACATTTTTTTGCAAGCAATTATTAGCTCATGTAGCATTCTAGATCAAAGAGGAACAGTGTTGCCAAATATCATATGTTGGGGAAAATTATCGTACATTTAATGCTGTGGCGGAACCGAGTTTGCAGCATTTATAATTGATTCTACTAAACAAACTCCAATGAAAAACCAGACTGGTTCCAAATCAGACCCGCCCCAAAAGAAATGATTGATTGATTTATTGATAGATAGATAGATAGATAGATAGATAGATAGATAGATAGATATTTTTACAATTATTAATCATACATCATATAGAGACCCAATTATCATACGAATATGATAATTTTGTACATCTGGCAACATACTGTATTATATTACAGAAAATCAATAGTTTGGGAAAATAGAGTAAAAATCCAAAAACTATGAGGCAGAAACATTTGCATGTAACGCTGAATGGTTTTCTGTGTTTTAGGACCGGAAATAATCTAAAGCCTTAAAAACAAGATGTCCTCTTGCTCTCTGCTATGTCACCATGTGTTGATCAATTGTTTATTAAATCTATTATTAATCTTAACATCCTAATGCAGATAAAATAATGTGACACCATGTTGCAAGTCTAGTGTTGACCTAAATCATTTTCATTATTATGGCATTTCATTCATGTATACAGTCTATTCTTCTGTAAATCTACTGTATATCTGATGCTTATTATATAGGTCATATATTATAGGCTTGGTCAAGGTAAAGACTTTGTGCAAGCTTGATAAATTAGTAGCTTCAGTCATTGGTTAGCCATTTTCATCAGCTGCCTAACAACATGGTTCTTACAACTTGAATCCATTGAAAAGCAGACATTTTGTGTTCCCCAAAGTGCTGTGATTAAATGTCATTATGCACCAAACTGCAGCCATTAGTCTGTTTTGTGGAAAGAGAAGGAAAAAAAAACAGTGGAGCGGCAACATAAAGTGTTACAAACTTGTACAAGACATTTATGTTACTAACATTCATTCAACAGTATTAATAAAAAAACATGGATTTAATGGCAATAACTTTAGGGTGACATCGATAACAAAACATTTATAACCCTACATTGGTAGATTTCTCTTAATTTCTAATTAAATGTATTTATTTATTAATACTTGCATAATTCTGTGAAGCATATGAAAGAGTGTGTGAGTGTGTTTTTGATGGTAAGTGTGTATGTGTGTTTGTGTAACATTTGCTCAAACTGAAGTCCTTCTGGTGTCGTTGCTTTATTTAGCCCTTGAAAAGGAAGGTGACGCGACAGGAAGGAAAGAAAAAGATGAAGAGGACGAAAAAAAAAGAAGTTCTACAAATTTTGAACTAGTGAACAGATGTAATTTCCTGTCATTAGATAAGCAGGCTAGGAGCACTCTAACCATCCAAGACCATTAGGGCAGCATCCTGCCTACCTTCAATCCTACAGCCATTGATATGGACGCTCTGCCTTTCCTTAACAACCACCATGTACCATCCAGCTTCACCCGTTTCCCAAATTCCCCATGACCCCCATCACTGCTAAAAATTATGACAGGAAAGAAAGGAAGAGGAAGAATTCGAATGTCACATATACAGTAGTTAAGAGTAGTTATAGGTTGTCAGGAGGACATAATGAGCAAAAACATTAATGACCAACAAATACAAAAATGACAAAATGCAAAAAAAAGTTAAATTTATATATATGTTATATATATAGGTTAAGATAAGGTAGCGTACAGAAATGACTAATAGTACAAGGTGTAAATAACAAAATAACACAAGGTTTGTCAACCTTAACTTTCTTTTTCTTTTTTATTGCATTCTATGTATCGAAACCATGCATGCACACACACTAGCAGTCCTTGAGTCCGGAATCTGCACATTCAGGTCCATGTACCACGACAACATCACCGTCCTGCAGTAGTATGACGCATAAAAGGCATCTTATAACCAGATTATAGACAGTTTATAAAGAGACTGTTTCCTGTTGTAAGCTGTTCCAAGCAGATCAGATGTCAGGACAAATTAGGCCTGGATGGTATCTTAATTTTTTTTTTTTTATGTAACTAGTAGCTATAATCCTGGCATATAAAATGTTGACAGAACATTAACAGAAAAGCAAGCAGTGATGTTTAACGCTTGCGGTTCATTAATGCGAATTTGAATCGACGGGGTTGTTTTATAACAGCCTTCCTGTTAGCAATAATCATATCATATTTAATTTGTTCCACAGCCTCATATCACTGTGTGAGTGCTACTCAGAGTTGTGCAACCAAAGTATTTTTTAGAAATTTTGTTCAAGCTGAAAAAGCTTAGAGAGACTTGTTCTCATAAGCATTTTACATCACGTGGCCTGGCTACCAGACTTGGGTGTTAACCTCAGGTTCACTGGACGAGAAGTGGCTCTTTTTGCAGCGTAATTAAAGGGGTGTGTGTTATGCTGTGCTTGCTTTAATACATGCACTGACTGACAAATGATGTTTCATACAAAAGGGTTTTAGACACTGCAACTATTTGCGACGATGCCTTTTTTAATGCTTAGTCTATGTGCCAGGTCCTCACTTTACTGTCTGCTGTCTAAGTCCTTTTATTTAATTGCAGTGTTGTTGTTTTTTTCTTTTCTTTTCATTTTGGATGTTCATATTGTTTCAATAAAAAAGTGAAAACTGATCGTCTGGATGTGTCGTGTGTTACTCTAAGCTTTCTGATATAAAAGATCCATCTTTTCTGTAATAATGCTTTTCAGTAGTGAAAGAGTAAAAGTTGTCAGTTAACAGTGGATGTTCAAATTATATATAAATAACAAGTTCTAACAGTTAGGACCGTTATTATGCTAATGCTCACCAGAATCACATCATAACCAAGTTATTCATTTCACTGTCCCCCTCTCCCTCTACCTACAGTATGTGGTGTCGATCTGGTCAGTTAAGTAATGTGAGGCACATAACACTGGCACTTGTGTGTGTGCCTTTCCATGTGGTTTTAGGCAGCAGCCCAGCTTGCCCCTCTCTGACTGTGAACAATGGGGCTCTTATAGCACCAAGTCTCAGTCAGACTCTAAGTTAAAGCATATAGGTGCCATGAAAAAATTCAGCAAATTTAAGATGGGTGGGACGCTTCCTGTGTGTGCACTATAGCACATATGATGACAGGACATAGGTAAACAATGACCAGTATGTTTAGGAGTCTATAATGTGTCAGTAAGTCATCAATTTCGCATTCATTTATGCTAATAAATATGAAAAATATGCATATGATCTATCTATCTATCTATCTATCTATCTATCTATCTATCTAGTAAAAAAAGAGACAAAAAAGCACATTTTCAGAAGTTCTCCCACATGCATAACAATTCTCTCTCTATTTCTCTCTCTCTCTCTCTCTAATTCTTACAGATCATATTAACCCGTCCTCCCTCTGCCTCCTGCCTACTACATGTATATTAATCTTTGAGTGCAGAAAAAAGGGATATTTTTTAGCCATGGTCATGTTTTCGTCAGAGGCCAGTACAAGTCCCCCACCCCAACACACACACACACACACACACACAATGTTGAGCAATAGTACCCAACTCCATAAATCATGGCGGATTGAAATTTGGCATAGGTTTTGGCATTGGTTTTAGGATGAATCATTTGTCGAAAACTGTGGGACTGCTGGACTCCTGCCCTTAATGACCGAAAATGCATGACGTATACCCTAGCGAAGGTGTTTGGTTTCACTGTAAATGGCTTTGCACCTGGGCTTAATTCTTAAGTCCAAACTGATCACAGCCAGGATCTGTGAACACATTAAGGCATGTAGTCACATCAGATTTTTTTTTCTTACATTATATTTGAAGAATATATTGATTCTTTCACTAAAAAAAAGCATATGCTTGGTTAACACTGTTGTCTGGCACCTCCAGGGTTGGAAGTTCAAATCTCATCCCTGGTTGTTTTTTTGAGTTTGCATGTTCTCCTCGTGCTTGGTGGGTTTTCTCCAGTACTCCGGTTTCCTCTCACAGTTCAAAGACATATAATTATATAAAGCTTAATAGCATAAATTTATATATTTGTATAACTCTGTATTGAATTAGAATGATTCTCTATGCAGAAAAGTAAATCCAGCAAAACTGTCATTCACAGGAAAACACAGCCAGTGTTTTTCCTTTAATTTTATTTTTCACCTATCTGTATGTGACACTCGATGAAGGTCTTAATGTAGGTCTGAAAAGTTAGTGTCTAAAACACACACACACAGCTACAGTATACCGATCCAACTGCCATTAGGATCACATTTATATTGAAAGAATCTGTTGTTGGAGTATCAAAACTCAGCACAGAAGCCGTAGTGACTCATGATTGGACCTCGAAGATGCCAAAAAGACAATTTTCAAACTCGGGAGTTAAGAGCTCAGAGTCACTGGAACAGGCTTAACTGGATATCTTGTTGCTCCGTTGACATTACAAATTCAATGAGTGCACTGTATGTTTTAAGGTACCAGTATGTCTAGGTTTGAAAGAGATTCTGTTTTTTTTTTTTTTTTTTTTACTTTTACTTCCACCTGTTTACATAATTATTAGAAGAAGGAAAAAACATTTCACCAGAGCTTATGAGCTAGACTGAAAATTAAACTTTTGCTACAATGCATTGCTAAAGTGTCTGGTCAATGTTGGCAGGTTATTCTTTCATCCTTCCAAACATATTTTCCTAAGCAGGACTGAAATACAAACTTGCCATATTGTTGTGTCAGGTGTAACATTTGAACTGATGGTATTTAACCGCTGTGGTTATGTGGCTATATAGACAACTGGTGCTAGAATTAGTCAAAGAAGATTTTATGACAGTTAGTGTTGATATAGAGCATAACGACACTGAGATGTATAACTGTATGTATCAATCCAAGTTACAGGCGTTTAAACAATTGTTAATTACACCGTCAGTCACCAGCATGTGCGAAATTAAGTTTGTATGGTTCACAGTACTGGAAAGAGAGGGCATTTTGGCTGACAATATGTCACCATGTGTCCTTAGCAATTGCTTCTAAGTCATTCTGCATTGCCTCTGTCCATATTGTTTTGTTTACATGAGCTACAAAGGTAACTAGTTTCACACAAGGCTGAATACCTTATCCCTCTCTAACGTCTGACTAAAGGCATTACTTGGTGTGTTGAACAAGCGATTGTACACCCTAATGCTTTAGCTTTCCATTTACATCTGGAAGTTAGCTGATATACTAAAGCCAAATAATTTTAAATATAAAGTAAATCTTGTAAGACCGTCAACCACATCCATGGTTTATTCTCCTCACCTTTTGGTTACTTGGCAGCTCTTGCAGTCATGGTTAGTTAGTTCCACAGGCATGGAAGGAATATTTGTACACGGAGCAAAATAACTGGTAAAATAAACAAACAAATCATAATCTATTGATAATAAATGGTTTTTGTGGAACTTTCATATAAAAGCCATATGCTCGAGGTCATGGTGTTGTGCTGTATATACAGTAGGGCTACACCCTCATGCCTATGACCGCATCACAGCCGTGCTGATATTCAGTACAACAGCACTCCCTTTCATGTAATATTTCGAAATAATGCAAAGCTGTCAACATGCTACCACTAAATTCTATGGTGAGCCATTTACCATTGTACTGTTCAGAGGCCATGTACACTTTGGATGGCTGAGACTGATCTGTGGTTTTGAAAAACTATCTACAATTGATCCTTCAGTTGCCCTGATATTTTTTGTAATATGCATTATTATGCATTATTATATGCAATATAATATACTGTTAGTGGAGTAAACTAACTGAAGCATATTATATTTTCTTTATTAAGGTCAAGTTACGATTAGACTCACAAAGGTGATTTTATACTACAGATTCATTTATGGGTTCTGTACAAACAAAATGTCAGCCGTAGTGACCGTTACAGTGATACCTTAGGAATGATGTAACCCATGTAAATGGTAAGTTGTCAAGGAGGCTCTGCTATATATGTCTTTACAGTGTTGTGTATTGTTTTGTCAGCTCTGGTTTGGCATACACTACCCGATAATTATCACCTTCATCTGTTTCTATTTACCAGAACCAGAATTAATACCCCTGTATACACTTTGTCAGTTTTTGCTTTTTGTTTAGCATTACTGAGGCTTTTTTTTTTTAAATTCTTATTACTTTGTCTATTTTACCAACATTTTTAAAAAATTTATCATTTTTATTCATTCTGGACATACTTCATAAGGATAGTAAGAAAAATGATTACATTATTCAGTTTGAACATGATAATGTGTTCTGAACAGACACAACTATGAATAGGAAGTGCACTGCAGATTTTTTTTAAAGGTTCACATCTGGTGTTGATTTGAGGTGTGCTCTGCGCTGGGCTCAGTGTTTTTTTTTTATTTCCCCCGGATATAAAGCTCACAAAACAAAGACTGTGTTCATTTAACATGAACGTACGTTAATTTTGCTCAGCTTTGGAGTGGTTTCAATCAGGCTATTCGTTGCATTATGTTTTGAGAAGCAGAATCAACTAATTGTGTGAGCAACTGTCAGAATTAACTGACCACAGAAATCTGGGATTACAGTACTGTATATCTCATGCCGTTTGTACCTTCCATGTGCATTTTGGATTTAACAGTAACATCCCTTTACAGTCCTAGTCCTTGTGGGCACACAGACATGCCCTCAGGTTGTCAGAAGTAGGTGTTTTTAACTCCTTAAGAGGTCTTTAGGTCATCTTCAAGATGACTTTAACATAAGGACTTTAGGATATCAGAAATGAAAATGTATGAGGTGTTAACATTTCCCCAATAGGTTTCTAGTTCTGAAGATGCCCTGCAGTGCCCACTGGCCTGTCTATATATTTATTAATTATTTAATGCATGCACAGGTTGACCAAATAATTATTAGTTTCTACCCGTCACAATGGGTACTTTCTTGCACATAAGTGCATTTAGCATCGTAGTGCTACCTACGATATATGTGTTATATGTAAAGCACATGCATGTGTGTGAGACTTCAATGTAAACTATATGAAATCTGATGAAGTAGAGAGGATTATATCCATTCATTCATTCATTCATTCATTCACAACATATAACAGATGCCCTTATCCAAAGCGACATTTTATTTAATTTTACATTTGAGCAGTTATTGGTTAAGGGCCTTGCTCAGGGACCCAACAGTGGCAACTTGGTAGTGCTGCGGTGCTATGAACGTCCGGTCAGTAGTCCAATGACTTAACCACTGAGCTCCAGCGGTGTTATGTTACAGTGGTGCAAGTAATAATGACTAAGTAGTAAGTGAATATGCATGTGATTGTGTGAATCTCTCTTCCTCTTCTCTGTCTTTTCCCATGCATTAATCTGACATTGTTAAAAGTGCCTGTGTCATTATGGTTAGTACAGCGTGTAAAGGATTGATAAAGACTTCGCCTTTCACCACCTTCCTCTTTTTTCTTTTTTCCTCATTTTAAGAGATGTTATGTTATTGTGGTGAAAGTGATATGTTGAGTGTTATTGCAAAAATGGGAAGGAAGGAGCAAATGTAGTGCGTTGTGTAAGATAAAATATGAATTACTCTGAAAGGTCATGGGCTCAGGAACTTTTATATCTTAACACCATCTCTGCTCATCTCTGCTACTTCTTCTACTATACATTTGGGTGTTCTGGCACAGGCCACAGGTTCAACATCCTGGCAAATTTACAATTTACAGATTTACATTTTTTTTAGTATTTTTATTGCTCCGTCACTCAAATACCAATACAGGAAGGACAATTAATTTGTTTATTAAGTGAATTAGGTTTGTTGGTATCAAGAAAAATGTTCAGGATAAAGGGTACACCGGGACAAGGGTCTGAAGCCTTGGCAAAGCTTTGTGCATGTGTTTTGGGTTGTGGATTAGAAGGGAAAACTGAAGGGAGGGGTTGTTTTTATTTGAATTTTTTAATTCTCACTGGCATTGTGGTGATGCCGTCTCACAGCGCCAGGGTTCTCGGTTTGATCCTGTGCTCGGGTTACTGTCTGTGTGGAGTTCTGCATGTTCTTCCTGTGACCGTGTGAAGTTCTTCAGCTACGACACTTTCAGAAACCATGCCAGTAGGTGAACTGGCTATTCTAAATTTATGTGAATAAGTGTGTTAGCCCTTTGTTGGAAATGCATCCTATTCACTGTGTAATACCTGGTATTCCTGAGATGCTCTGGATCTGCTGAAAAATGAATAAAGTGTCCGTGTTTTAAAATCACTGTCTGCTAAGCTGTTTAAAGAGTTTTAATGGTTTTATTCTCACATAAAGGTCACTTTGCATTAAACTGGCATCTGCCAAAAAAAAAAAATGCGAATGTAAATGCAGTGGGACATGTGATTAAGCATGAGATTAGTGTTCCCATGTTGTTATTAAAAAAATTGTAAAGCATTAATTGACATACACACATCATGGTTTCATATTATTATTTTAGGATTGCCACTTCTCACTGAGGCTCCATGTTATCTACTGTTTATCTATCAAATCTAATGTTCCATTACATGCTGATTTAAATGCTATTAGTTACTACCTTGTGAAAATCTTGCCACAAGACAGTCAAATATATAATATTTATGTGTAATATCAATAAGTTCTGGCTGGCTCTATTTGGAATTTTGTGCTGTGCCCATTATTTGCTAAAACTCACTCAGAAGCAGCATAAATTATTACAGTATGCTTTTGTAAAACTGTAGGAACTTCACTGACTAGCCCTAACATTAAAAACATGACCATTAAAACTACCCAGGTTTTGGGTTCCCCTTGTGCCAACAGGGAGGCTCTGGCCCCTTGGCATGTGGCTCTGCAGGGTCTCTGGAGTGTGCTGTGATGTCTGGGACCAGGACATTGGCAGCGGATCCCTTGTGTGCTGTGAGTTCGGCAGTGGGGGCTCTGTGGATCAGACTTGTTTGTCTGGCATTTTTTTTTGGAGCAAGATTAGGATTTGGGTTCTTTGCTTGCTTGGCCCCATGCTTGGCGGATTGTGGTGTTCTGGTGCCTTGCAATCGTGGCCAGCATTGATTTTTTTTTTTTCTGTTATTTTTGCTGTATTGGAGAGATCAGACCAGCTGGCCTTTGGTACCTGAGGTCATGGGTGAACTTTGGGGACCCATGATCATGTCACCAGTTTGGATGGATGGATGGATGGATGGATGGATGGATACTTTTTTGACCCCGAAGGAAATTCCAGATATCCAGCAGCCATAAAGACAGTAACACAAAGACAGGTTGTAGATTGCACACTGTATACCCTACATATAGTCTGTACACACAGGGTAATGTGATATAATATACTATAATGTTAATGTATTTTGGAAGCATCATAACCAGAAATACATCCTTGATCTTGCTTTTCATATTAAATAATGCCTTGTAAAAGCCTTCCTGAGAATCTGCCTGCCTTTTGGATGTACAGAATAAACTTCACTTTGCCTCTGTTTTGACCCCGGATGTGTTGTGGTTTTAGACATATGTCTTGTTTTCTTTCTCTTTATAATAAAGAGACTCTGCATATATGTCCTGCCACGTCCCAATTGTTACACTGCAACTGAAATTATGCTTAAATTATGGTGTCTGGGTCCACATACTGTATTCTGTGCTCTTTTCTGGTAAAACCACAGAGAACATGTTATTGTTATCCACTGAATGTCAGAACTGGCTTAGGTGCACTCAGTTACACTTGCTATAAACATATCATGACACGATACACACCATTATAGTAAACCTCCCACTTTGCTTACAGGCCTAATGAAAAGCACAATATGATAGTAATCATTGGTCTGTTTATGTTTTATGTGCTCCCACACCTAAAATGCAGGGCTATGTTATTGTATTTTGGAAGCATTATAAACGTTTCACCAGAAATACAGTAAGAAAATAAGATTTAGAAGGTGGAAGAGCATCTAAAAAAACATCCAGACATATCTTAAAAATTAAGAAAGGAATAAGATTACAAAAAAATATTTGCATGCCTCGAAAGAAAGCAACATATTACATAACAGGCCAGCTTTCAGGTGGAAAAAAAAATGCAGGCTCCTGGGTTTTGCATGAAAATAGAAAGAAATAAGCGTGACGAAGTTACCAGAAGAACTCATGTTCTCCAGCACACTGCTGGACACAAACAGCTGTTTTACTTATAATACGGCACAAATCTGTTTCTAACACCACTGTTTATTTTCAAGCAAAGTATTTTCACATTAGATATTGACTGTGTTTATTTTATTACTCTTTATTGCTCTTTATAGAAGTTTTTTAATGAAGATTTTTTTTATTCAAATGCATCTTGCTCCTTTCTATTTTCATGCTAAACTCATTAGCTTGCATTATTATTATTATTATTATTATTATTATTATTATTTTATGGTTTTATTTTATTTTTTCAACTGAAAACTGATCTGTCATCTAATATGTTTCTTTACAGGCATGCAAATATTCTCCTGTAATGTTATTTATTCATTTATTTATTTTGTTTATTTGGAAATAGTGAATTGTTTTGTACATAATAATGCAGACTTGATAAACGTATATAACAAAATTTAAAAAAAGATAATATGGTGCCCATGACTTGTAAGGTTTTGTATATTTATTTCTATTTATCTGTCTTAAAGTGATTCAAACTGTTTTTCTGTGAAGGCTTGTGACTGTAATCGCTTGAATAGGTTTAGGACTGAAATTTCCACGAACAGTTTTATACCCAAGTCTTCACCAGTGAGATGTTGGTAACCTCAAAAATCACTTTTGACTTTATAGCACACAGTAATAAAAGGAATTTATTGATGGTATTTATTTACAGAATTGATTTACACACATCTGGTAGCACCTAAATGAGAATGGGCTCCCTTTTGAGTCTGGTTCCTCTTAAGGCTTCTTTCTCATGCCATCTCAGGGAGCTTTTCCTTGCCCCCATTGCTGGTATATATATATGCAGAATTTTTATTTTACGACTTCACGTGCCATCCTGTTTAGCAGCCTTCCAGAGGTTCTTCTCATCATGTTGTCTACTTTTCTAAATCTTTTCTACATCATTTATTTTTTACAAATTCTTTTGCAACCTTTGTTAGTTAGTTATTTCATCAGTAGAACAATATTTTTCTTCCTTGCTTCCTTGTTTTTCTCACGTTTGGTATACTTCTATTGTCCTGGATCTCTATCCTGGGACAGAAGTTGTAGAAGGAGTGACAAGAAGAAGGGAAGAGGAAAACAATAAGTAGTGCAACTGTGGGCACAATACTGTAAAAGAATGTGTGTGCAGCCGACTATCAAACTATTAGCCGTAAGTCTCCATCCGCACACACACACATACACACACTCATTCACACACTACGGGGCACTTTGGGATCACCAGTTAGACTAATCTGCCTGTCATTGGACTGTGACTTGCTCAAGCTCTTCTTCATATTATTACTACATTTATTCATGTGTTTTTTACTGATGTTGTGATGAATTTACCTATTTTATTTTTTGATGCTGTGTCATAAATTTAAATACTCTGGCACAAAAAAACTCTTCAGGATTAATACATTTTTATCTTACCTAATCTTATCTCATTCCTGTAAAAATGCTTTGCTACAATGTCCATTTTAAAAAGTGCAATACAATTTAAATGTTATTAAATTAAAGTGTAGACCCTTTCATATAGATACTACATATAGAAAAAATATATATCCAATTTTACAGTACATTTGGGGGAGCAGACCTAAGACCTGAGTTTGCCGTACAATTATATTTCTGTGCCGTGCAAAGCAATGCACCAGAGCTCAGCTCTGTTAGTCACTGACGTAAACCAAAAGTAAATAAATTCTTCTCTCTTTAGTCTCGCTTTTAAAAAACCCTGATGACATGCAGTGTAAATTAACATGTGTTTTTCTGTACAGATACAAAAACATTTCACTCTGACTCAGTCACTGTCTATACCGCTTTATCCTGTAAAGCCCCTTCAGGGTCGCAGGGGGCTGGAGCCTATCCCAGGAGACTTAGGACACAAGCCGGGGTACACCGTGAACAGGGTGCCAATCCATCGCAGGGCACACACATACACACATTCATTCACATACTACGGAGCACTTTGGGAACACCAGTTAGACTAATCTGCCTGTCATTGGACTGTAGGAGGAAACTGGAGTACCCGGAGGAAACCCACCAAGCACGGGGAGAAGATGCAAACTCCAGACCCGAGATGGGAATTGAACCCAAACCCTGGAGGTGCAAGGCAACAGTGCTAACCACTAAGCCACCGTGACTATTCTCTCTAATAAATAATTGCTTTCCTGTAACTGCACACAACAAGTGGTCTGTATAAGTATTCTGTATAGGCATGTGCCTACATCATCATACACCATCACGTGATAAGCAGCCTACCACTGTACATATGCTCATACATGCTAACATAAACGGCCATCATAGTTGAACCATGCTGTTCACATGCAGGGTTAAATAGATGTGCTATGTGAGAGAGAGAGAAATAGAGAGAGAGAGAGAGAGAGAGAGAGTGAGAGAGAGAGTGAGTGAGTGAGTGGATGAACGATTGCAGGAGTGGAGATGCACATTAACCCAGACCACCAATATGTGACGATTGTTGCTAAGTAAAGTCTGAACATTACACACACACACACACACACACACACACACAAAAAAAAAACAACATGCTACTGGATTTAAATCACATGAGGCTGTGCATGCCAGTATTAAATGCTTTTTCCACAGTCATTTTGGTCAGCAAGACTTGTGCCAGACAGACTCAACACCACCTTTATAATCGTTTCCGACTCCGTGCTAGTCATAGCCCAAGCAGTAATAATGATGTACTGTGGGTTATACAGCTATAAAATAAAATTTGAACTAACGTATTCAACAGTGGATAAGTGAAAGATAAGATGCAGATGACTTATATATGTTTTTTATATCACAATGATGACGTATTCATTTAGAAGAAGGCCACTAATGTTGACAGTAGAACATATTCTGCAACAAATGCAAACACAGCACGTCAGCAGATTTACCTTCAGAACTTCAATTCTTGATTTACCAAATAATCTTCTACATTACAACTTGAAAGCATGACCTCATCATAGATAAGATAACAATAACTAACACCCCCGACATAAATTTTACGTTTCCTAATCCTGATTTGTACGAGACTCCCCTACACCATAAATAACTAAAGTGCTGCTTTGCCAGGCAGATACTTCCACAACTATGTGTAGAATGTGCTTATCTTTGTTTCACCTAGTACACCATCAAGCATGTTGTGCACTGCATAATTTATGCATTAACCACTATCTGAATAGTAACAATAATAATCACAGCATCGCATAATTTATTACTCAAAGTAATACAAATTACTAGATATTTGCCTCTTATTTGTATTCTACCTGGAGATTTTAAAAAGCGTTCTCCATAAACATTAATGAACGTTGACATAGATCAAAACTTTGGTTAACAGTTAAATATATAATCTTTGAGGGAGTTAAAGTTGAGGAGGTGAGGACATATAAATACTCAGAGCTAATGCTGGACGACAAACTGGACTGGTCAGCAAACACAGAACATATAAACAAAAAAAGGATTTTTTGAAGAAACTGGGATCCTTTAACATCTGCAAAAAGCTCCTACAGATGTTCTTTCAATCAGTGGTGGACAGTAGTCTTTTCTATGCTGAAGTGTGCTGGGAAGGGAATCTCAAATGCAGGGATGCCATTCGACTGAACAAGGTGGTTAGGAGAGCAGAATCTGGAAAGGAGGTCATTGGACAAAATGCAATCCATCATATCCAACTCCAGTCACCCGCTGTATGGTGTTTAGTGAAAGACTTTTATCACAGTGCTACTCTACTGACAGGTTCAGGAAATCCTTTGTTCTCAGGTCCATACTGTATATCACTTTAACATCTCTTTACAGAGCCTGGGCGATGTGATTGGGATTCTTGGTCAAATGGTCCCTCAACCACTTTGCATCCTCGGTTATACATGCTGCACTCCTTCCTAACAGACTCACTGTTCACTGTTTATCTACTCACTGTATAACCTAATCTGCACCCAACCTCAATCTTGCACCACTCTTTTCCACTGCCGTCACTTTCAATTGCTATAAATCAGTTGCACATCTTAATTTGCATTATTCTGTCCACTGATATTCATTCATATTCATTTCATTCCCGCCTCGGGTCTTTTTGGGTTTCTTCCGGGTACTCCGGTTTCTTCCACAGCCAAAGACATGTACATTAGGCTGATTGGTGTTCTCAATGTAGCGTGTGTGTGTGTGTGTGTGTGTGTGTGTGTCACTGGCACCCTGTCCCTTCCTCATGCTCTAAGTCTCCTGGGGTAGGCTCCAGGGCCCCCGCACCACTGTATACATGATAAAGTAGTAAAGAAGATGAGTGAGATATTGTCGTCTGAATGGGGTGCCAATCCATCGCAGGGCACACACACCCACATACACACATATGTTTAGTGGTATAAATTGTATTTTCATAAAAGAGGCACAAATTGCATCCTAGTGTTAGTTAATCTTAGTATCTGCCTTTATTCAGTCCAAGCAGGTAAAATCTAAGAGATAAAAGCCATTTAACATTTGGTGTATCAGAGAGAGAACCTATATCGAAATGCATGAGAAGTAAATATTACAGAATATAAAAAAATGGTTCCAGTATAAATGGCTTGTAGTACTGCAAATATTAGTTTTAAATACGTTGAATAGACTGTAATGGGTTCAGAACATGGTGATGGTTTTTATGATATAACCCCTTTAAAAGACTGAAACACTGACCTCCAGTGGTCAAATGTAAAAATCACAAGCATGAAAGCGTCACAGAATTCAAGAACTACACTCTACAGTACACTATTGGACAAGCCTCAAATAACCAATTCACCGATCCCAGTCTACCACCCAGTCGCACACACATACCTACATTAACACCCCCCTCCCTTATGAGTTCTACGCCAAAGTGCGTTCTTTGAAAGAAGTTCTACGAAAAATATGTCAAAGACGACCACAGACTCTTGGGACCAAATTCCAACACCAGACGTCCAGATGTCTTCAAACTGTTTTGAAAAAAAGAGGAGATGCTACACCATGGTGAACATGTCTCCGTCTTAACTTTTTTGAGACCTGTAGCAGGCATCAAATATGAAATGAGTAAATTAGTAGATAAAAGCGTAAAATTTCCTTGTTTAAACATTTATGTTCTCTATGTTCTATTATCATTATATTCAAACTCAAAAAACATCCCAACTTTTTCGATATTCGGGTTGTACCTTTTCTAAAAAGGATACCCTCTACTGAAATGGTCCCCCAGAAGACCAAACCATAGGATGCTTTAGGATATTCAATGGTTGATAAGTTGACCAAAACAATAATCCACGTTCCACAATCAACATTAAGATACAGTATTATTTAACTACAAAATGCCACACACATGGGGGTGGACTTAGGACTTCCAAGTATTTGAGGTACTAAATCATTAGTTAAATCAGGTTTGATCTACTGAACCTAATTATCCGCTGATAAGGTATGACCTAATTCTGCTCACTAATTGATTGGCTGAATTGAAGCTGACCTTTTAAAGGCTGTGAGGCTTAGATACTTTACAACTGTTCAGTACAAAAATTATACATCAGAACTAAATGGGGAAAAGTGAGGAAAGAGGAGACAGAGATTTTTAATCAATATTATTTTTGAATGATTTCAAACAGAGACATAACAAAGCAAACATGTAGTGTGCGTTTCAAGGCACCCTTGTACAATCTGTATTTATAAACCCCTTACAAACCCCTACACCCCCACTTTATCCATCCCTAACTCCAAGTCAGCCTTACTTTTCTCAAAAGGTCTAGACACCAGGCATATTTAAAGAAGGAAAAGAAAGAAACAAAAACATGGAGCTGGAAGTCTGGGTTTTGTATGCAAAGAAAAGAGGAGGTGAAAAACCACCCCTCAAATAAGAAGGGGGTTAAACTATAAATTTATATAAAAGTGAAGGAAAGGCGCCAACACCTGTTGAAATTTCAAGTCTGAATAACGGATTTAGTAGTGAACCTTTTCCACGTATAAACAGGACAAAATATCCCTGAGCCACTGGGTGTGGGTGGGTAAGGTGGCATCCTTCCACTTAAATAAAAGAGAATGCCAGGTCAGAAGGGATGCAAAGGACAATAATCGATGTTTCGCTGGAGTTAGATGCTTATCTTCCTCTCCAGTAATGCCAAAAAAAAACAATCAGGGGGTCTGGTTCAAGATTGCAATTTAGTATGTGAGACAGAGTTTGAAAGACATCCCTCGAGAATTTTTCCAAACTAGGACATGTCCAATACATATGAATAAGGGATCCCTCTTCGTTTTTACATTTATCACAGCAAGGATCGACATCTGGATAGAAGCAAAAAAGCTTAACTTTAGTGAGAGACAGAGATTTTTATAAGTGGCATGGTGGTATAGTGGTGTGCTTAGTGGGTTTTCTCTGGGTACTCCGGTTTCCTTCCACAGTCCAAAGACATGCACATTAGGCTAACTGGTATTCCCTAACTGGTGTGTGAATGAGTGTGTAGTGTGTTCATGTGTGCCCTGCAAAGAATTGGCATCCTGTCCAGGGTGTACCCCAACTTGTGGCGAAGTTTCCTGGGATAGGCTCCAGTCCCCCCTGTGAACCTGTATAGGATAAGCAGTATAGAAGATGAATGAATAAATGAATATTGGTTTCTATAAGTACTGTATGTGTAATCTGTAAATAAGTTAAATTCACCCTGATGCTCCCATTACTCTGAAATAGGGTAAATCTGTCCTCATTAGACCATATGACCTTTTTCCATTTTCCAGGAAGTCCCATCTTTATACCTACTATCATACTGAAGCCTTTTTTCTGATTAGCTTCACTAACAAAGGCATTTAAAGGCCACACAACTGTTTAATCCCAACATCATATTGTTCATCTAGAAATTCAGCATAAACATACATGATTTACTGTCATTCTTTTAACAATGCAACCTCACCAAGCGTTTAAGTGATCTCTCACTTCATGATTATCTATGATCTATGGAACATTTCTTCCATAAAGCTGAACCGATCATGATGACCACCTGCTTAATATTCAGTAGGTCCGCGATTTTGCAACCATAACAGTGTATTCTGACACCTTTCTATCACAACAAGCATTAACTTTTTCAGCAATTTGATCTACACTATCGTTTCGTTTTGTATCGATGGGACTACATGGCCTGACCCCGTCGTCAGTAAATTGGTGTTCCTTCTTTGGAATACTTTTAGTAGGTCCTGACCACGGCAGACAAGAAATATTCCACAAGCCCTGCAGTTTTGGAGTTGCTCTTGTCAAAGTTTCGCCCTCGTCAAAGTTACTCAAATCCTTATGCTTGCCCATTTTTTCTGCTTCCAACACATCAACTTCAGAAAAAAAGGTTCACTTGATGCCTGATATATCCCACCTACTTAGAAGGCGCCATTGTAACAAGATTGAAAATGTAGCTACTGTAAAAAGTGGCAAATTGTGATGGCTAGACAACTGGGTCAGAGCAACTAAAAACTGCAGCTCTTATTGGATGTTTCCAGGCTGCACTGGTCAGGACATACCAAAAGTGATCCAAGTAAGTAAAACCGGTGAATTGGTGATAGAGTCATGGGTGGCCTCATGGGTGGCCACATGGGTGGAGTGAAGGCTGTTAGATCCAATAGAACAGCTATTGAAAGGAAAAGGTTAATGCTGGTTCTGTTAGAAAGGTGACAGAATATACAGTGCATCACTGTTTTGGTGTGGGACCTGTTCAGTATTAGGATGGTGGTCATAATGTTAGGGCTGGTCAGTGTCATTTGACCCTTCTGAAATGGCGACTTTAATGGCCAGACAGTGTATACGTATGTATTTTCCTCATGGGTCTACTCCTGTACTGAATAGTATGTCATAGGTATGTGATTAATGCTTGTTCGGTCATACTATTTAGCACGCTAGGATGCAGTACGCACTGTTTTGAGCTTAAGCGCTGTAGCGGAATGAGCGCTCGCGCATGCGCAGTCCGCGGCGTGCGCTCTGCTCTGCTGCAGTGACAGTGTGTATCAGCGTTTAGCTTTTAGCCACCGGGCCTCGTACTGCAGCACGGATCAGGCCAAATCCTGCCCACATGTCACCAGATACCGACAAAGCCGGTAAGAAATGCACAGGTGAGCAATTCCTGACCTACTACTATAATGCGATTAATAAAAGAGACCAGAGTCTAAGCTATTGTAGTAAATAATAACAACATATTGTTTTTTTTTATTTTTTTTATTTTTTATAATATAATACACGACGATTTAACGGCGGTTTAACTTGTGACCAGATCGTTTTAATCACACCTCATGGGGTTTTGGTGTATATTCGATGATTTCGCAGTGCATGAAACAGCAGATAATCCAATGTGTGTGTGTGTGTGTGTGTGTGTGTGTGTGCGAGAGACCATGACCTTCCAGACTGCGGTGCTAGAGCCGCGTTCATTTAAAGGAGCCTTCTGTCTGAAACACACACGGCAACATGTGGGCTTCACTTGCAGCGCATAAACAAAGCCATCACCTACGTTTATGGTGAACAAGAATATTCACTTTGAGCCGTCTACGAAACACGTCGTGGAAAAACTGCGTCGTTTTGGTTTGTAATAATTTGTTTAATAAGCGCGCCGACGCAGAGTGTAAAGACATTGCCAATGTCATGCCATATAAACACAATCCACAGCCAGGGCAGACAGTCGGTCTGTTTTTGATATGTTCACATCTGGAGTCAGGTCATAATGTCATCCTTAGGTGATATTATTATTATTATTATTATTTATGAATATATTATTATTATTATTATTATTATTAACATTTTTTATGTGTACTGTGTGTTTTATAATCAGTCTGTTTCTGTGCATTTGTGGGAAACAAAGCTTGTTTAGTGTAATAAGCAAGCATTTCTTCGCCTACTGCTCAAATAATAAATAATGCATCACATGCTAAAAACTCTGCAAAATGCCAAAGTACATCTGCACTATTTATAACTGTGCATCACCACAACCCACCGCGTTACCGCTTCATCTTTTGGGTCAGAAATACACTTTCTGTGTGATCAACAGGTAAGTTTAGACTGTGTCAAGGTGTTGGGAGACTGTACAGAGCATAATTTCAAAATGGATCATGACTCCATTGTTATAAAAAAAAAATGCAGATTGTTAAATGATGCATAAAAAAACATCAGTGCAAAATAGCAGTTTTAAAGCAGTGTTATTTTGAATTTTTCAAACTCTGGATAGTAGTTTAGCACATTGACATTGAATGGGGTGGAGTATTCTAGTAAGTAATGATTCCGATTCTGAATATTAGCGGAAAACTGAGCATAAGCTTGTTCAGGTTTAGGATAGTAAGAAAGCATCTTGGCCTAATAATAAATAACACAATGCATATTCAAATCTCAACAATTGTCAAAGTACATCTGTACTGATTACCACTGTAACCTGGACTGTACCACACCACACCATGTTACCGCTTCATCATCTGGGTCATATAGTGGGTTAGAAATACGTTTTATGTGTGATCAACAAATGAGTTAATGTTTTGCTGGGATGATGGTAGCCTGTACAGACCTTAGTTTCAAATGGAGCATGCCTGTAATTAATTTTTTTTTAAAATGCAGCTTTTTAAATGAGGCAAAACAAATAAATAATTTAAAGCAATGTGATTATAAATTTGTCAAACCCTTGATAGTAGTTTAGCACATTGACAGATTGAGTTTGTGTATTCTGGTAAGTAATGACCTGACTCAGTTTTTCACTAAGATTCTTAAGTAGCTCAAAAACCCAGAGCATTTTTAGCCATTTTTGCATTACTGTGTTTTAATAAATATAGTAAAAAGGTCAGGATGGAGCAATACGGAGACACACACCCCGTTTTTCAGAACAACCTATCCATTAAGAGGAACTGAATTTTATTTAAATTTAATCTACTATACAACCATGACTGAGCAAAAAAAATAATAAAAAAAATGGGTCACACAGACAAATAACTATCACCAATGTGATTTTCATGGTTGTTTCCATGCCTAAAAATAATAAGAATACAAGTATTTTGTGAGTTCAACATTTTTGCGACGTTATTCTCATATTCTGGTGGCATTTTTCTGCATTTTAAAACTAGTGAAAACTTTGACTCTACTTGACATCTGAAAACTCAAATGTACAGTTCGATATCCGTAGCCTCCTCCATTGACACTCCATTTTTTTTTTATTTGTTGATTAACCTATGCTGTGGTCCTGGCACGGATCTGTACCGCTTGAGTTCTAAGGGTTTTAAACACGCAGTGCACATAAAAAAATAAATTTTATACACTGTTCGTGTGAAATATGTGAATTATTTAATAAGATTTTAATGATAATTATTCTGTCTCCCAGGCAATAAGAATTCTCAATAAAACCACAAAGGAGTTGGAACTGTAAAGGCAAACGGGTGGTTGACGGCAGCCTGTGAGACAGACATGGGTGATTCTGAGAATGGTAAACATTTATATTTATGTAAAGAATTAAAGAACACCACAAAGGGGAAATGTGTGTGTGTGTGTGTGTGTGTGTGTGTGTGTGTGTGTGTGTGTGTGTAAAAGTTTAGTAAACTGTAATGCTGTAAAGTAAGTATTAATAGTTAATTTTTATCAGTTAACAAAATGGAAAGTAATTACCAGAAGAGAAATTAAAATTAGTATTTGGTGTGACCACCCTTTGCATCAACCCTTCTAGTTACACTTGCACACACAGTTTTGTGCAGTACAGGGCAGGTAGGTTGTTCCAAACATCTTGGAGAATAACCACAGATCTTTTGTGGATGTGGGCTGCCTCACATCCTTCTGTCTCTTCATGTAATCCCACATAGACTCAATGATGTGAGATAAGAGCTCTGTGGGGCCAAACCATCACTTCCAGGACTCCTTGTTCTTCTCTACACTGAGGATAGTTCTTAATGACATGGCTGTATGTTTGTGGTCGTTGTCCTGCTGCAAAATAAATTTGAGGCCGACCAGACACCTCGCTGATGGGTACTATCATCCTCAGGCAGATAGTACCTGACCAGGTTTAGAGGAATGTTTTTTGTTTGGTGAGTCACACAGTGACCTATGAATAATTCAAGCATAAAAATCATCTATCTTAAGGCATGAACTAGTGCAAAACAGGTGCAGATGACGATAAGTTATCAGGCCAGTGATTAGTATACTGGTCATTGTAACAGATCAGAGGGGGAAATAAGGTTGCTGCTGTGGCTGTTGCATAAACAATCAAGTTTGAAATTGTATTTTTATTCTTTGAAGTCTGTGGCAGTAAAATGTTTGTTCTCATTTCTTTAATTTAATATACATTATTTAATGCAATATAAAGAAATGAGGGGTGGCTCAAAATGACTTATGCATAGTAGTAGTTTGTGTGTGCGTGCGTGCGTGCGTGCGTGCGTGCGTGCGTGCGTGCGTGCGTGCGTGCGTGCGTGCGTGCGTGCG
>JAOVVB010000032.1:6771580-6783464 GCA_028570985.1 Heterobranchus longifilis
CGTGCGTGCGTGCGTGCGTGCGTGCGTGCGTGCGTGCGTGCGTGCGTGCGTGCGTGCGTGCGTGCGTGCGTGTGGCTCAAATGCATGAAATAAGCCTAAACATGTTCTTGGCACATTAGTTTTCTAATTACTTTTTTATAATAATAAATATTTTGTGTAGGAGCTGAGCTGATGTACATTTCTACTCTATTGCATTAGTGAAAACAGAGGAGCTGCTCGTTTCATCAGAGGAGCAGCAATATGTAATTCTGCACTGCCCCACTGCTAGTCATCAGCCTTCTCTGACTGGGGAATCTCCCACTATACATGCTCCACTGAAGGAGAAAGAGACTGAGACAGAGGCACACCCTGACGAAATGATGGAGCAGTCTAAGGAGGACCAGAACATCTTGCCAACACAGAGAATCACTAGGCCAGCTGTGGAACCAGAACCCTTGCAACCCAATAGCATAATAATTCAAGAAAAAGATGTCACCTGTAAGACCGGTGAGACGGAACTCAAACAGGACAATAAATCAGACTTTCATTCCTGTGAAGCAGATGCTAACCAGGACCAAGAATATGACCCTAAGATGTCCCTTGATCTTAACCACCAGAATTCGTGCATGTTGGTCTGTCAGCACTGTCAAAGACGGTTTACTACCAAGCAAGGCCTGGAACAGCACATTTGTTCCATGTCATCCTGCCACACACAGATATTTAAATGCCGCTACTGCAAGAAGTGCTTCAATACACAGTTCTGTAGACGAAGACATGAGAGAAGACATAGTAACACAAATAAAAGGACAGGTGGTCTCATAATTAGCCCTGTACCACAGGATGTTAGAGAGACTCAGGGAATGGTCGCTTTACAAGAGGAAGACCAACTTTCCCTGGGTTCACTGCCAGTCAGCAACACTCCTGCGGCTAATTTTGAAGGAAAAGGTGACTCAGATAAAACTGGAGAGACTAAGTGCTCTTTTGCCTGCAAATACTGCAAGAAAGCATTCGGAAGTCATACCAGCTTGAGAAGGCATGAGCGAAGGATACACGAGCGTCGTCTGTTACCAAGAGGAGTCCGTCAGAAAGTTGCAAATTCTCATAAGGTTCAAATTCAGCATCCAGGTGGTGCGTCAGAAACTTCTTCCCATACACAACAACAGCGTGATGAGGTCAGGCATGAAGAGGAGTATATGGTCGATATCTCCAACAACATCTCTGAGAACCTCAGCTTCTATATCGATGGGAAAATCATCTCCACCAGCGCTGTTACCAATTGTGAAGTGATGGAGATGAATTCTGCTACTGCTGTGATTGGTCTGGATGCATTAATAGTCAACCCAGCTCAGATTACACAGGCCCTTAAAATAGAGTCTAATGACAGCAACATGACTTCTGACCTCAATGGTCAATCCTCTGGCAGAAGGAGGACCTCTACCCCACCTTTACTGCCACAAATCAAGACTGAACTGGAGTCTGAATCTATCTTAACAACACCTTCCTCTTCCTCTGAAGGTACATTAATTGGCACTGTATTTCCCCGGACACTAGAGACCATTGTTTTACAAAAAGAGAAAACTATTTATCTGTCCCCTAAGCTAAAGCAGCTCCTACAAAACCAGGACAGCAGTAAATCATCAATTTCTCTGATCAGTGAAGGCCAAAAACTCTGCCCACCTTTTTCACTAACACTTTTACCTGCAATAAGTGGCAGGTTTAAGAGAAGGACAACATCCCCTCCTAACTCTCCACAACAAATCGGTGCACCTATTGAAAACCCTACCAGTGTACAGGAAACAGACTCTTCTGCACCTAAAGTGCAAAAGCTAGACAGTAACTGCATGTCTGCTGTAATTAGCTTATCTAAAAAAGAGGAAAATGAAATTGCAATTGCAACTACAAGCAGAACTAAAACCATTCAAGAAGTTCTGCCATTGGACTGCTCTGCACCAGGGACTGGCGGTAGGTCATGCAATCAGCAGCCACTAGATCTCTCCAGTGCTGTGAATAAGAGAGACAGTGACATCTTAGATGATTGTGTTCTGGATCTGAGCATGAGTAGAAAGACTACAGAATCTGACTCAACTGGATGTTTAGCCTTACAGACATCAGCTAAGAGAACTAAACCCAACTCAAGCATGTTGGAAAAAGTCCTGTTAAGCCAGTATGCTGCAGTGGATGTTCCTACATCAGCAGATGAAAATGCTTTACCAACAGATGTAGCCGCAACAACTGTGTCTGAGCCACTTCATTCTAACCCTGAAAGTGTTATGATTGAGCTGCCGACACCCTCCCCTGCACTGAATGCAACCCCTTCTCCACCAAATTCTGCTGCACTGGACACTGCCTCTTCAGCCCAGCCCCTTTCGGCTACTCCAGAGCCTCCAGAGATATTTCTTCCAGCAGAAGCATGCATAACCAATCAAGAGCTTCACCCTATTTGCACCACTGCTCAGTCTACCAGTCCTGTACCACTCAACACACCCATGGAACTCTCTGTTGGAAATTCTTTGGCAGCTTTTAATGTGACTCTTCCCAATTGGCTTAACTCTGCCCCTGTAAATGTTACAGATGCACTCATCCCCACAACACCAACTCTAAGTTTACAAAGTCCTCAGTTTCTTACAGATACATCTGTGTGTGATCTAGCACAAAGGACCTTGGTGATTGATTCTGTCTTGTCACCTGAAGCACATATAATTTCTCCTGTGTTGGTAAACCAGTCAAATATCAGTTCTCTGAGTTTTTCTCCAAACGTAGTTGTTATTGAATATACTGTTGCACTGGAGTCATCTAATACGACCTCTGGAACCCAAGCTAATGCCTTTGATAAAACACCACCAGATCACATTGAGACACAAGAACTCCAGGCTTCATCTCAAATACAGACTGTCAACATTGAGCCATCAGTTCCAGAAATGCCAGAAGCTGCCATTGTTGAGGCTCAAGATCAACTATTGGACTCATCCTCTACTGGACAATCATTAGAGAATTCATTAGCTGCAGCCCTGCCATCACTTGTTCACAGTGTTTTAGAAAAAGTAGAAACAACAGTGGAGTCTGGAGAAAACTCATCCTTAACTGAAGATCTCAAAGTGGAAACCTCAGACGTTTCCATAAGGCACAACCCTATGAGTGAGGAGCAATCTCACCTGCCCCCCCTGTGTAAGCGCTTCATGTGTAATGCCTGCGATCAGCTCTTTCAGTCCATGAAGGGACTGAGCCAGCATATTGGTGAACATTCAGACACTTGGCCATACAAGTGTGAATTTTGTGTGCAGTTGTTTGAAAGTGACACTGATTTATTTGAGCACCGATCCAGTTATCATGGCATTGGTAAAATCTATGTTTGCAAAATTTGCTCGAAAGGGTTTGCCTTTCTTTGCAACCTAGAGCAACATCATCGAGATCTCCATCCTGGTCAGGAGTGCTCACACACTGAAGTTGAAAATGGAAAGTTAAGACCTGAAAACCACAATACTCCACTAAGGGCTGATACTGTTACCACAGTGTGTCATACAAAAGACAAACGTAGTCAATTTTACCAAACATCTTCAAAACCAGAGGCTGACAATAACTCTGAAAGCACTACTGAGGAGTTATACACGACCATCAAGATTATGGCGTCTGAAGGTGTCAAACCCAAAGTGACAGATGTGCGGCTTGGTATTAACCAGCATTACCCAAGTTTTAAGCCCCCTCCATTTCCATATCACAACCGGACACCAATTGGGCCAACCACCACAACAGCCACTAATTTCACGACTCATAATATTCCACAGACATTTAGCACTACCGTTCGCTGCACCAAATGTGGCAGGGGCTTTGACAACATGCCCGAACTGCACAAGCATATATTAGCCTGTGCTAATGCTAGTGACAAAAAACGCTACACTCCAAAAAAGAACCCCATTCCACTCAAGCAGTTCGCAAAAGTGCAAAATGGAGTATTGTTGCCTGCTAAAGGAGTCAACCTTAGGCAGAATGTCTCTCAAAAACCTGGACAACCAAAAAAGCTCCATTGCCATGAACCAGAACCTAAAACTAAGCTGAGCGCTCATAGCAAGAGGAAATCTATGTGGGTACAGAGAGGCAGGCCAGTAGGGCGAAAGAGTTCACACGAGGAGCTGGAGGTTTATGTTTGTCCTCATTGTAGCAGGGAGTTCACGTACCATGCCAGCCTAAAGAAACATATGGCTTTCAGCTGCCCAATGAAGCCGATTTGCAGGAAGCCTCCAAAAAGAAAAAGTAGCATTGCGTCCACACAGGAAAATCATGGACGTATCCGCACACGTGTCCCAGACGTAATAATGAAACCACAAAGGTTAAATCAAGGACAGAAATCCTTTGAAAAAAAACAGAGCAATGAGTCTGGATCAGAAAGTAATGTGAATCTACCGGTCAAGGCTCATATTGGCAAAGGGAAAATCAACCTGCGGAATTATCGGCCTAAAACATCTGATATTCTCTCCAGCTCAACAGTTCACATAAGTAAAAAAAATAGACTTATTCTGATGGAAGCCATTCAATCACCGTTGACATCCAAATCTTTAGTAGCACTGGGGAAATCTCAGCAGCAGAGTAATGGGGTACATGGCATGGATAGTCCAATAAAACAAAGAGATGTAGAATTGAAGCCCAGCACAGAGGCCTCTCTGCGAGTGCGAGGTCCCATTACCCGCAGACTACAGCAGGTTACATCTAATGTTGTGTCTAATGCTAATAAGAAGGCTAACACAGCAAATTCATCTAAATGCTTAGTCCAGACAGATGACCAGAATGTTGCTGCACATCAAGCATCTACAGAGTCAAAGAAAGGAAGTCAAAAGACTTAAAAAAAAAAACAGTTGATCTTGAACTATGACAGTTAACTGTAAATAATATCAATTGAAGGTTATGTGTTTTAGTTTAAATAGAAAACTTTAACATTATAAGACAGGGGTGTTAACCTGGATCCAGAAAGAACTGGGGTGGGTACAGGTTTTCTTTCTACCCTAGCAGAAGCCATACTTGATTCCACCAGTTTAATTAGATGTCCTTGGTTTTCAATAGACCATTAGGTATGGCTGCTGCTTGTTTGGAGTGGTAGCCTGAAATGAGGAAACCCTGAATGAGAATAATTGCAAAATAAGATTTCAGAACTGTGCAAAAAAAAAAAATGCTTATAGGGAACTAACACTGAAAGATTTTACTGTCTTTTTAACAAAGTAATATTACTATATAGTAAGTATGGTTAGAGGACGAAAGCAAAAAAAGCAGTGCATATGAAACTGGACTACTGGAAAACACTGACTTGTGTCTTAAGCTTTTCATACATCAAAATATACTTGTAAATTGGCCACATAGTATGATATTTTTTTTTAGAGTAGATAAACGCATTACAACTACATTAAACAATTTCGTACTACGCCAGTAAGTCGTTACATTAATTAAGATCATTTGCCAAAATAGTTAATAAGGTAAGGATTAACAAGTTGATAACTAAAGAGTTCCATACATATTTGAAAAAAGGAAAACTCATGCAACTGTGTTGGCCTATGGTGGAAACTATAAAGGTGAATATGTCTAAGAAGCTGTATGCACTTATAATGAGGGGCTCTAATCATTTTTAATATATAATGTTAATCTCACCCCAGTGACTCTTCTATTAATCATAATACCCCCTATCTAAATAATGCACTTATACTAATCAGCCATAATGTTAAAACAATTGTCTAATATTGTTTAGGTCCCCCTTGTTATTCACGTAACAACTTAGTGGTTTTAATATCATAGCTGATCTGTGTATTTTGTATAGTTTACCACTATCAGCTTTTCCTACATCAGCTGTTACTGTATGTAAAACAATACTTTAATCAGTGAAGCAGCTATAGTGTGGATTATTACTCACTCTTTTAAACATCTTCACATAGCAAAAAGAAAAACACAAAAACAATAGATTTGACTACATGAAGACAATGTTTTTATTTCCTATAAGCACTTTATCACAATCGCTTGTTTCACACTGCAATAATTGATGATTTTTGAAGACATTAGTGAATTACTGAATATCAATGTTGGTTCAAACAAGAATACCTATACTCCTCATTAAGCAGACTCTTGTTAGCAGATTTTGTTAATTATTATTGCTGCATATATCTGATACATGTAAATGTGGTGGCTGTTAGATTGGCAGTAGACTGTCCAATTAAAGACACACTTCTGTATGGGCAAGGGTATATGGAATAGTATTAATAAAAATGAAACAGTGAGTAAAACTAGGTAGCGATGGCACTTCTACCACATCACTCTCACATTGCATTTTATCCCTGTAAACAGGCAACATCTGAGACAGGAAACATGCAATTTGTTCTGAAACTTAAGATTATTAAGCACATATGATCAGCTCTGTGTAGCATTTGTTGTGTTACTTATATTGGTGTCCTTACACGTGTATGTTTTTCAAAACAATTGTTCTGTGATTTGCACAATCCATGTTTATAAGCCTATAATGTGTTGATTTTTGGGAACAGTATTGTTGATACAACTTAGGGAGAAAAAAAAAAGAGAAAGCCTTAAAGGTTTCTGGTGAGACTGTAGCTTTGCTGAGATAAGCTGCTTTAATAATAAATTATATTTTGCTTTGGCACTGAAGGACTGGTGTTAAATTAGGATTTGTCCAAGTATCACTAACAGGGTTTTTTGTTTTTGTTATAATAGGTAAATGAAGGGTAATAAGGGTTCACAGGTATATGTTTACATATGAATTACTTTTTGTACATAACGAAAGGTTAGTAAAATCAAAGTACATAAGCATGGGCATACAGTCTCCTACTTGAATACAGCTGGTTATTAAACAGTAGTATGTATCAGATTTGAGACCTAATCCTTTTCTTGCAAATAAAATGACTTGATTCATTTCACAAATGCTAGTTTTAATTTTAAGCATCTTTTTGCACCTTGCAAATCACCATTATTTCACCATCTGAAATACTATTTGCTCTCATACTACCGAACTACAATAATAACACTCATGTACTTATACTAATGGAGGAGCTGTGAATAAACAGGAGCTGTGAATAAACAGGATCTGAAAATCCTAATTTTACTTGTGATATTGTCTGTGGAAAACTGATGTTAACATCCAAAGCATGTCTGTTTAAGCCACAGTGCTTTTGAAATGCTGTTATGTATGTTAAAATAAATTGCTCTGTGATAAAAATACAGGGAGACCGGAGTTTGTTTATCCAGCTTTTGTTTATTTAACTTTTTAATTTTTTCTTTATTCTAGGAACAAGACGTAAGATCGGTTAAAACATAATTGTTATAAAAAAATAAAATAAAATCTATAATTCTTGGAAAAAAGATGACAACCCTGGCAACATTTCTTTAATATCTGATGGATGCTGTGAAGGTTATTACATTAAAATAAAATCTTACTTTTAAAGAATGTTTTTGCCAGCAGATGGCGTGCTACATTGCTATAATATACAGGAGCTCAAAACACTTTCATCCATTTTCTCACAAACATCTGAGCCAACGTCACATCCCTTCATCTGTCTCTGTTACACATTTACATTTATTAATATGCTTTTAACCAAAGTGACTTACAGGTTCAGCCAGGTTCAATCAGAAGTTGACACTTAAAAGGAGCTTGGTGGGAAGCAACTGCTAAACTAAGATCCCACCATCTGCAAGAACCTGCAAAGGCCTGAAAGTTGCAACAAAACCACAAGCATTATTGAAGTGATAGCCTTTACTCAAGCACTAGCCACAATGCCTTTAAATAGCAAATGATACAATGAGTCAAAGAAAGCTAACTTGGAACAATAACAGCAATAATAATATTAATGATAACATGATGCATGTCATAAAACACACCTTGATAGCCATAAACTATGCTTAGCGTGTATCTGCATTATGTGTAGTTGCTCTGAGAGGGGCTTCAGGCACTTTTTAATTGTTTTAAAGGATTTTTAGGGAACAAAAACCTTGCCTAGTGTAAATTATTATACTCAATTAAATATAAGTTCAGTGTGAGCATAAAGTCAATTTTTGACTTCAAACATACACAACGGTAGTTATATGTGTTGTTTTGCATATTTTGCATAAATCTGCAAATCTATAAAATAAATTTGGTTTAGAAATACTATATCACTGATGTTTCTCTCTAGCATATATATATATATATATATATATAAATATATATATATAAATAAGGCAAGACAATTCAGCATAGCCAATCCATTCACCAGCTGTTTTATGGATGGTGGGGGCAAGCAGAGAACCCAGGGACACTCATGGTAGGACAACAGTGATGTCCTACTATTGTGACCTCACAGTTCATGAGATTGTACGCTCGTTTTATGGTCTCTGTGGGGTCTTTGCATGTTTTGAGTAACCCTGAGTGCTTTGTTTTCCTCAAGCCATACATAAAGCAGCTACTGAGTTGGTTGTCCATGGTACACTGTCGTGTGTGTTCCTATGCAAGCATGACTTGTGATGGCCCGGTATTCCCAGGGTGCACTCCCACATTGTGTCCTGGATAAGCTCAGGTTCCACCATGACACTGACCAGGATAAAATGTTTATTGAAGAAATGTAAATTAAAAAAAATTTAAGCATAGCCAATATTTTGTGATTGTACCACATAAGATCAGGCCTAAAATTATTTTCATACACACTTTTTATTATGATGGCTATGCTTAGGTCAGAGGACATACTAAAATGGCATGTTTGTGGGGTGTTCCTGGTATGTAGTAGTCACTACCTATCAAATGTTGTGCAAAGAAGGAAAACTGGTGAAACGGTGACAAGGTCTTGGTGCCCAAATCTCACTGACGCACATGAGGAGAGAGGGCTAGCCTTTCTGATCTGATGACATGGATGATATGTAGGATAAACGACAAAAATTAACACTGGATAGAATAGAAAGGAGTCAGAACGCACAGTGCATCACATCTGGCTGCTAATGAGTGTTGCATAATTATATTATACTTGTCAATATGCCCATGCTGACCAATATCCACAAAAAGTTTTAGGGGTGGTGGCACCAGGATGCACTTCAGAAAAAAGGCAAGCCAGTGAGGTCCTCTGCATTGTTCTTTTGGAACACTTTGGGTCCTGGCATTCATTCGATGTTAGTTTGATACATACCACACCTACATAAACACTGCTGTAGACAAAGTACACCGCTTCATGGCAACAGCATTACTTAATTGCTCTGGCCTGTTTTAGCAGGATAATACAATCTGATCATTTTGATTAATACATATTTTCTCCCACATTTCATACTAATGGGGGGTTGATCTCCCTGGGCGAGGTCACTGAGGTAGTCAAACAACTCCACAGTGGCAAAGCCCCGGGAATTGACGAGATCCGCCCGGCAGACCAAGGACTAGATGCAGAGCTTATATCTCCACACTGGCCTGGGAACGCCTCGAGATTCCCCAGTCAGAGTTAGCTGAGGTGGCTGGGGAAATTGAAGTTTGGGGTTCCTTGCTGGAACTGCTACCTACACCCCGCGACCCGACTTTGGATAAGCGATTAAAGATGGATGGATGGATGAATTAGAACACACTCCCACACAGCAAAAATTGCAAAAAGTGTTGAATTCCCCAGATCTCAATCAGATCATGCATCTGTGGATGTACTGGACAAATAAGTCTGATTTGTGAATGCCCTACCTTACAATATATATGACATAAAAAAGGCAACACAAGCAGGGACCTACACAATATTAGCCAGGTGGTTTTGATGTTATGGCTGATGAGTTCTTGTAAATCATTTTATATCAAACTTCACAAATGACAGATCTTGATATCATTTATGCTCTACTGTTCACAATTAGATGAGGATTTCCTCTGTACAACAGGCAAATTAGGTCACAGGAAAACACATTGCATTTGGCTTTACATAACATACTGTGACGTTGAACTGTTCCTTCCCTTTCAGTTGTAAGAAGATCAGGCACGTGAAGCCAGTATTGACACGATCTACTTCACATAAACGGCAGGCAAAGCGGATTGGTTGAAAGAACTAGCACGAGAGTTTGATTGATGTATTCTGTCGGGGAGGGGCGGAGCTAGTGACCCGTAGAGCAACTGAAGCTCAGGAAATGTGCACACAGTGAATCCAAACTGCAGTTAGTCTGTGCGCGCGTGTGTGCGCTCTAAAGCTATTCTTCCACAGAAGACCCACAAATCATGCGTTGCTAGTAAGTGATGCGATAGATCTCATCCATGCTGTTTTAATTAATTTGAATTCATTGTTTTGCTTTAATCGACTGACAAGCCTGAATAAATCCGTTTGTCTTCTTATTGTTACTGTGGTAACTTAACCTTAAAAAAAAAAGAGTCAGCTCTTTCCGGCTAGCCATTGGCCAAATGTGACATCATGTTCAAAAGCCCCGCCCCTATCAACCCCCGCAAACACTGCACGCGGACATGCGGCGTAAATAAAGCAAGGACCAGGTGCATTCATCAATTTCCCGCCATCTTTAACAACAGCATAGACACAGCAGATCTTTTATCCAGAGTTTTTGTTTTGTAATTTCAATCATTTAAACAGCATACTCACTGCACAATATTATAAAGAAGCTGTACGAACAATAAAAACGTTATAATCATTCACAATCACACAAACCAATTTTACCACTTCAAACTTTTTAATTAGCCTCCGCCTTTCAGTAAGAGTGAGACAAAAACTCTGCACCATCGGTACCCACCAAACCCGCCTGTGCCCGGTCTGAACCGGTTCGGAAGAGGGGGAAGAGCGCGCGCTCCCAGTACGCCCCCTCCTATCACGCGCCAAAACACAGAAGCGCGCGACCCGACCCTGATTTTCACATCCTCATTGGCTTTCAGAAACGCTCGAGCCTCCGCAGAGGGCATGCGCTAATTGGTCGACAGTCTCCTCCTGCTGACGACGACAATGTTGTGATTGGTTAACATCCGAGAGAGCGCTCGATTCTCATTGGTTGCGGGTTTTTTCTTTACAAACGCGAGGAAGAGAGTTGTAAACGAAGCGCGTGCTTAAACAAAATTGCAGGGGTGGAAGTAAAGCGTGCATCTTTTCCATCCTCTTCAGCACCGCGGCCTGGGTTAAACGCCTGGATCCACTGCTCGTCGCTACCACTTTTCTGGGAGACCAGTGAGCCGATGATCCGCCTTCTCTCCATCACTGCGTCTGTTCTCCACCATTTTGTCGAAGTTTTCAGCCATACCGTTAGCGCGTGAGTGTAGAGTATATATATAGAGAGAGCCCCGGCTCTGGAGGCTTTTGTTTTTGCTCTGTGATAGGGCAGGTCAACGGCGCCCTCTTTTTTCCATCAAGCTCGATAGCCGCAGAGGAGGGCGCAGCCTTTCTCCGTTTCTAATCTCAGATTTTCAAATTGGATGTATTATTATATTGCGTATCCTGCGTGATCCTGGACCGGGTGAGACGGGAGAAACTAGCAGTCGGTGGGAAATAAAAGGAGCTAACCCCAGTTAGCCTTCTCCATTGTTTTGAGTCCCGTCACCACCCGAGCCCGAATCCCGCGCGCGCTCTTAAATCCATCACCAGATAAGCTTTTTATTAGTGTTTTATTTTAGTGTTTTATTAATTCGAATTGCATATAGAAAAAAAAAAATGTGTTCCCGGGTGTGGTTCATAACCGACCGGCGTATTAGCCAGGAATATCCGCAGATTCAGATCCTGCGGGCTCTGAAGGAGCGATGCGCCGAGGACGACGTTGAATTCCGCTATCTCTTAATGGATGAGATCGTTATAACCATCACGGACGGACAGCTGGGTAAATATAACACACAAACACATACACATTTTAGATTATAACATGGAAATGATTTTGTAGTTAACGTTTAAAAGATTTTTTAAAAATGTCTTTTTGTCATGATAACTAGCTGAGAAATGTGTTGAATTGGTGG
>JAOVVB010000032.1:6783975-6794820 GCA_028570985.1 Heterobranchus longifilis
CTTTTGAACGGTAGTGTGTGTGTGTATATATATATATATATATATATATATATATGTATATGTATACATATACACACACACACAAATAATTTTTATTATTTATTTATTTAACACACACACACACTGTATACATGACTACATTTTCACCCAGTCGAGATGAAAAACAGTGCTGTTATCTAGCAGGAAGACGACACACACACACAGAAGGCTCATGATAGTGAAAATATGTGAACCAGTTTTGAAGGAGAAAAAGGCGAGACATGACCGCCGGTTAAAGCAGGACGAGTCTGTCTGTCTGTCTCTTAGTGCCGTGTCGCACCGCAGCGTCAACCGGTGGTTACTAATGAACATTGCGCTGTAGATTTTGAGGTGTGTCCACACAGTGGTCTATAAGATGTTCAATAGGCATCAAAGGTTGGTGGTGTTTAACTCCCCCAAAAAACATGAATTTAAACAATACTTCTGCACACTATTGTGTAAAAAAAAAAAATCAAGATGGCTGACTAGTCTAGTGACAGACTGGTGCATTTAGATTCCAGTCAGAGCTTTTTCCTTTACTGTCATGTTAAGTACAACTAGGTTAGAGCTAGACGAGTTTGTCCCAGACTGCATAATACTATTACGTCGAAGTGGTACACCACTGTGGATATTAATATTCAGTTCTTTTGTAAATGATGCCCGTTATCACCCCTGTGCATGAAGAGTTATTTCCTTTTATCCAGGTGCGGAAAATGCGTGTATGCTAAGTGCCAGCTGTCGTCCTCGAGACGTTTTTGAGTGTCGATTTGAGAGGCGGTCAATCATCCTTGTTTGACGCTCGTCCTTCAGTGTCAGCATGGTGTCTCCTGGCTCTTGCATGTTACCATCTGGAGGATTGGCAAATTGTTCCATCTGCAGTTTGGAGGGGAGTGGTGGAGGGTAGCTTGAAGAGGGTAGTTCGAATTTTTCATCTGATGGTTTGGACATTTGGTATTAATATGGTGCCATAGATTTTTTTTTTTTTTTTTTTAAACCCTTGTGAGGTTGTTTGGTCGTTTTTGTGTTGTCTTCTGGAAATTACACTGTACTTTTGAGGAGTCATAACATTTTAGGAAAACTGTACAATGACCTTCAAAAATCCTCTAAACATTTTCAGAGGGTTATGATATTACACAGTAATCCTGAATCCACAGAGTTCCTGAAGTTTTGTGGTGTAATTTTTTTTTTCTATAGGATTTCAGCACTTTGCTGGATCGTGTCTTTGGACTGTTTCTTCTACCTGACTTTAATTTTGGAAGTCTTGTCTAATAAATAATGTCTCTGAGGATGATTCGCAGGTTCACACCTGTTCAGAGAATGTGGCACAACTAGAGGAGGTGTGTGCTTGGCCAGGTTTGTGTCGCGGATGTTGGCAAGTTTAATCTTCTAGACTGTATCCTGGAGAGATCAGATTAGGACCTCGGACAGCTGGTCAGGTCTGGGATTTACACTTGCGTCATCAGGACAAGACACCTTTTGACTGGGACATTTGACTTAACCAGGGCCTTATATATAGATATGAATGTATGGGTAGATAAGGGGCAACACAATATAACGAAAATATACATTATTTGGATAAAAAATGGTGGATAAAAATTTAGATGCATCTTAGGGATTCTATAATGACAGATTAGGACATGTTATAAATGACGGTGAATTTCTTACATCAAGGGAAGACTGACGCCGCAGCCCTACCCTGTCCACATGGCACAGCTAGCACTCGTACCGAATCGCAGCTTCTTTTGTACGCGTACAGCTTGGCGAAGAGTTGAATACAGGGAATGTGCTGCGAAGCCAAACGAAACAAGCTGCATGTATTTGAGACGTGTGACAGCGGGAATGTCCCATCCTGCAGTGTTTGTGACAGAGGGAGAGAGTGGCGCATCGCAATTGGGCTGCAATATGGCACTGGCCATTTCTCCAGCAGATGAGAAATGTAACACAGTGGCTTTGCTGTCACTGCTTGCTTTGGTACACCAGCAAAAAGTAGTGTAGCCACACACGTACACAGTGCAGCTGCTAACGGCTGCACACAATGGAGGATAATGAACTATTAACTTCATAAAATAAAGGCAAATTAATTTTGCATTTTAATCCCCTAAAAGCACTAATAAGAAAACATTAGTTTTAAAACCTTCTAGTTAAATTGCCCTTTTTGATTACCTTTTAGAATATGTACTTTCCGTTTAAGAGCTACTTTTATTTACATATTACATATTGTTGAGTCTGTATTGAGGATTCTGTTTAAATACAGAGCACAAACGTATGTGGATCATTTCCAAAGGTGGATCATGCCATGAAAAGGCATAGCCTTAGGCATGTAGTGCCCTGTGTAGGCACTAGAAAGCAATTGTTATACACCCTGTTACCAAAAGGGGACTTTGCTTCCTGCTTGAAACAATTTATTCACCAAGGTACTTGTAAGAGTCCACGTTTGAGCCTTTATTCCCACCGAAATTGTATTTTATTGTTATTATTATTACTATTATGTTTCATTAATTAATTATTTTTTTAAATGTGAATAAGACACAATATGGGATGCTACCTAGCTTTAGCACTAACTTAAAACAATTGCTACCCTTATCTAGCACCTATGTAGGAAGGAAATAATAAATCTTACTAAATATCAGTGCTGGTAACTAGAAACAAATCTGAAGTATAACAGTTTGTAGTTAATTATAAAATTACCTACTTTAAACATTTAAATACCAGGATTTATTAATGTACATATAGTATGTTTGTATTGTTCAGTTGCCTTTTTTTTTTTTTAAAGGAATGTTGTTGGTGTTATCAAATTGTAGCACACATACAAAACAGATTCATCTACATAAATGTAACTCGGGTTATGCATGCATGTGTGTGTTCTATATATGTGTACATCATTGAGGTTTGTTTGCAATGGTAGACACAGTAATACTTTATTTCACTTTTTTTTTTGTACAAACACAATTTTACAAACACAAAAAACATGAGGTCTGTGAGTGCAGGTGCTTGATATTGCCCAGGCATGACCTCTGTATGTGATTTATTTATTTTTTATTCTTTTTTTTGTGCATACGTGGCCCATGGAGTGTTTTTCCTGGCGGGGAAATACTCTTCAGGGCTGTACATAGTTTAGGCTTGAATGCATTTTTCCCCCCCTTTTGTGTTTGTGTGCATGGGCGTAGTGTGCACTACTGAAATGCAAATGAAATGATCAGAATGTTTGAACAAAACTTGCCTAAAGACATTTACAGCCTGGACTTTACTCCCAAACTCTAGATCAATAGTGCAGAGAAGAAGCGTCGGGGGAATGGGTGAGGGAGAGAAGAGGATCTGGAGAGAGAGAAAAGAAGAAAGAAGGCGGGAAGGAGAGGAGAAAGAGAGTGGTGGGGGGGATTGTGGCCACAGATGACTTTACCATATGAATGTGTCTGATTCCTTCTGAACCCCAGATAACTTGTTTAACCCAGCTTGTATTGCTGAGCAGTCACATCTCCATACGTATATACACACACACACACACTCTGCATGTATTCTTTGGAATTCTTTGTTTCTGTTGCATCAGAAACAGCAGCTTCAGTCAGTGTTTTTTAACCATAATGTCTGGCACAACTTCCATTCTTTGGGGAGGAATGATCTAAAACCTGGATCGTGCTTTGCGACTTGGATTATAAGCGCAAATTTGCATTAATTGCGAGCAAACCATGATTATAATCTCCATATTGAAAGAGGCGCTTGTATTAAGAATGCTGCGCTGTCAGTGTGCAGACGGTCTGCTGTAGCCATGACACTCTGCTTCTTCTAAAATGGCGAAGTAGAAAAGAGGTGGTTATATGGATGCGCGCTCGCTCTCTCTCTCTCTCCTTTCTTTTTTTTTTGTTCTTCAGATCAGACTGCTGTGTCCGTGCTGGTTTTTTAGCCAGCATACCAACTCGCCATAACTACAGAACATGGCTAACAATAGCCGACACCATTCGTGTCCCTCAATAGGGTTATTGTACCGATAAAGATCTGTTTGTGTATGGGCCTGGTTTGTAATGTCAGGAATCATAGCAACTGAATAAAATCCTCCAACAGAATCGATAACTTCACCAAATTATCGCAACGCCATAGTTTATTTTGTTCCAGTCCTGAATTTAAGATCGATGACGTTCATAACACACATTTGATCTTATTACTTAGGTTGAAAAAGTACAATAGTGAGCGTGTAATTAAAGCAAACAGCTGGTGAATATTAGGTTTTGAATAAAACTGAGACGGTAATTAAAGAATTGAGAACAGGAGGATATAGGTTAGTGGGTCAGAAAAGAGATAAACGGTGAAGCTAAAGGCCTGGTGTTGTGTAACTGATCTTGTGATAGTGAGGTGAGTGACTTCAGGAGGTTAGCTTGAATGAGATGTTGTCTCTGTTTCTACTAGCCTCAGGGTTTTTTTTTTTTTTTTTTTTTTGTGTGTGTGTTTCCAGGCAGACTTCGTGGCAAAGCAAGGTATTAGTCCAAATTGGCTTCCTTTAGCCAATAGATATTCACCGATTCGTTTGGCCGTAGATTTTTTTCTGAGAATGGCTCCCAGTTCAACTTGGCCTGCAGCAGATCAGGATATCTGCATAATTTGTGTTAAATCAGCAAGAGAGCTTGGCAATACAGCCATTCTTGTTATATTTTGGTGTTTTCAAAATATTGATCAGTATAAGATTGTCAAGCTCTTTATCTTTAGACTTGGATTGAAATGTTCTAAAAAACGATGATACGGTGATTGTGACGAAATAATCCAGATCTTAAAATATACTGATATGTACCACTTTTCCTACAGTGATATAGGAAACATCTGAAAACTATACATTCGAACCAGACGTCAAACTAAACAGCAGAAAAATGTATTTAAAAAAATGTCCTTGAATTGAAGAAAACATGGGACTGGTGTTAATTTTACTTTGCAGTAACTTTATGTAGCTGAAATTTAACCTGTGAAGTTGGGAACCCCAAGCCTCTGAGGCAAATGAAAGAGGGTTGAGACTGTGTGGTTTCTTTGGTCAGATGGAGGGGAAATGGAGGCTTATTATTAGCAATCATGTCGGGCTTGTGCATCGCAAATTACCTATTGTTCTTACTGTCTAGTAAAAGATAAAACGGCAAAACAGCAAATGTTTGTGCCTACTAGTGTTTTGTTCTTAGCAACAAAAAAAATTATAGTGTACAATAAACTGTAGCGAGTTCTGGCACAGATTAGACTGGTATCGGCACCAAAACGGCTAGTTCTAACTACCGTATTAAACTGTCACTCTAAACCCTTTTATTATTTAGCCAATGTATTGTCTTCAATTGTTATATTAATTTGAGCCATTTTTTCCATTACAGCAGCTCAATGTAAAGTCTGTTTCACACAAAACAGCAAAATGAAATGAAAATTATGGAGGCTCACAGCATCGTACACAAATATTTGCTGCTGTTTTTTTTTTTTTGTGCGCGTGTGTTTTGAGAGGAGAGACTACACAACTCCTCTGTGGTCCTTTATGTGACATTTATTTTAAAAAGAAAAAACAGACATAGGAATGTGTTCTACCAGTGTCTCTAATCTCTTTTGCATTGATGACAAAGACTTCGGCTTCAAGGAAGTCCACGTCTTTAATAAATGAGTCTTGGTACATGAACGTTTTCAATGAACAAGTCTTTACACAGAGTGTTGCATGAATGACCAGACAGAGGAATGGTGTTCCTCTACCAGCATCTCTAATTTCCAATGAAGCACTAGCATTGTTCATCATAACGACGAAAGAAAAATGAAAGAGTTGCAGAAATGGAAGCTAAAAACGAAAGACAATACAAGTTGAGTTACAAGTGCCTCAAATGTGTGGTGTGTTTAGTGTGTGTGACTTGATGTACCTTCTGTTTAAGGTCTGCGAGTGGGGCAGGAGGTGGTGACGTCGTACCCGCAGGTGGCTGTGGTTCGTGTTCCTACTCCGTGGGTGCAGTCGGACAGTGACATCACCGTTCTGAGGCATCTGGAGAAGATGGGTTGTCGCCTGGTTAACCGGCCCCAGGCCATCCTTAACTGTGTCAACAAGTTCTGGACCTTCCAGGAGCTGGCTGGTCATGGAGTCCCCCTGCCTAATACTTACTCCTATGGTCAGTGTCAACACACAACACACACACACACACACACACACACACACACACACACACACACACACACTCTCTCTCGTTCTCTTTCTCTCCCTTTTTTTTCTCTCTTTCCTACAGTTAAAGTCATTTACATTTATTTATTCTGCAGGTGCTCTTATTCAGCACCTTAAATTTAAGACAGGACACAGGTCTCTGTAGCTGAGAGCTTAGAGATTTACGCAAGGGCTCAAATCGTGACATTCTGGGATTAAAATTCTGATCTTCTGATCACGGTTCGCTTCACATCCTCAAATGTTCACATTCTTCTACTGTCAGAATGTCTTTGTTTTGCATTCACAGCTTACAGCTTTGTACCTTTTTTAAAGCATTATGTCCAAGCCTCTGATCTTCCCTTACTTGTATATGAGGTCCACAGATGCTCTGCTGTTGCAACCAGTCTAGCATGTTTGCTCGCATTTCAGTGATTCCCTCCTCTCTTTTTGATTGAGGGTGGAGAGAGAACTGAAAAAAATAAAAGGAGCAAAGATTTCTGCTAATTCAGCACAAGGCAGTTTAGGCGAAAGTAAAAATAAAGCATGTTCTGAGACAGCAAGTAAGATTGAAATGAAACTTTGAGCTTTGCTCGGATGTCAACTTTGTGAACATTTTTGAGTCTAGAATCCATGCCTGAGGCTTTATTAGTACTTGGTTCTAATTCAGATAGAGCTATAATGCATGTATATGTACTTGTGCATGTAGCTATACATACTTTAACATTTGATGTTTTAAGGAAACACTTTTGTTTTTGTTGCTTGTTTATGCATACACAGTGCGGAAACGCACACCAGCATGTCGAGTTCTCCACACGAATGCATCCACCCATGCGCAGACGCACACGAGGGCTTTATGTAACAGTAAAGGAGGGAGAGAAAAGAGAAATCATGACCGTCTAAATGGAAATGAAAACACAGAGGGAGATGTTTGTCTCTGACGTTTGGTGTTCGCTTCCCCTCATGTGTTTCACAGCATCTCTCTCTCTCTTTCTCTCTTTTTCTCCTGTCCTTTCTCTATTATGGTAGATGTAGAGGTTGGGGGTGTGTGCTGCAGTAGCAGCAGCAGCTTAAAACGGGGATCAATCACTGCACCAAAGCAGGAGGAAGGGCTACGCACTGCATAGCGAGCAGCAGCCTATGCTGCATAATGACACTAACCGCCTATGCAGCGTCTTCTGCGTAAGCGTGTTTCCTTGCAATAACTGAAACCCTCTCTTCTCTTCAGCTCAGATGAGCAGACAAGAGGAACAGTTATAATTAGATTTCTCCCTGCTCCTCTCTCTCTTTCTCTTTCCCTCCTCCCCGTGGCTCTCACAAATCACTCGCTCTTTTTTTTTTTTTCCTGCGTCTTTTTTTCCACTCTGCAGTCCAGTGCACATCTGTCTCCAACGCCTTCGTAACAGTGCCACATCACACACCGCTTCAGCAGCCAAGACCTCAGCCCTCGGACTGAATGGTATTAATTAGTTTAAAGCACGAGTGCTCCAGACTGTTAGGATATAAAGATGCAGTAATTTGTCATTCGATTCAAGAGCACTGTGGATCATCACCAGCTGTGTTTAGATACTAGGGTTTTTTTTTAGGTCAGTGCAAATGAATTCATTCTGAATATTAACTCTGAATGAATATTATGTACTGTAAATCTGTCCTTGGTGAGATTTTTATACAACATTTAGGGGTTTAGTGATAATGTTACCATAACGATCATGTCGTTTATGTAACCCAAGTTTTCAGTTGCATCATTTGTTTGTACCATAATTTTTTCTTATCTTACATAACTCCAGTGTCCTTCTTGAACAGATGTTTTGTTTCAAAATGTTATCTGGATGCCCATTCCACTACTCCATCTGACCCCTGCAATTATTTAAACATTTTACACACGTGTAACTTAATCTGATTGTAAAGTTACATTTTCAGATTTTTAATGACACCTAATCGTCCTGAGTGCTTTTATAAAGTATTAGTACTTGAGCAAAAATCTTCACCATTTATTTTGTTTTTGTTAATTTTTCATAAAAACACTTGTACAGAATTATTGACACTTCACAAAGAAATTATTTTAAGTACAAATAACTATTTTGTACAAATTTGCCCTCAGTGGCAGTGCCATAACTAGGAGTTTTATAAATGGGCCTGATGATGAAGCAAATAAAGACAAGAATAAACAACTGACACTAACAAAATATACCTGGAGTTGTTCTGTCACTTCTGGTGGTTTTGAACGTGTTCCCAGCACTTAGATGATTTGTCAGGATGTCTGTGTTTTTATTACGTTAACATTCTCTCCCTTTCCAGTACAGGCCAGTAATCACACACATAAACTATGGTGGAAATAAGAGTCAGGTTCTTGCTGCGTTAGTAATGTGCGTGTACGTATTTGTTTCTTCAGGTGGCCATGACAACTTTCGTAAGATGATTGATGAGGCAGAGCCTCTCGGCTACCCGGTTGTGGTGAAAAATGCTCGTGGACACCGAGGTGAGTGTTGAACCTGCTCTGCCACCTTTTGTTTGTGTGTCTCAATGAAGGCTTAGATAGCCAAAATTCTCCTCATGGGCGTGGCTACGCGTCTGGGAGTATGACCTCTGGCAGGGTTTATTGGTGGCCCGAGGGTGTGAATACTTCACTGAGCAGCATTTCGTTTTGTGTTTAAAAAACATTCCCATTAAACCACATAACTTTAGACTTTATTAGAACCTACATGTGCTGTAAGCCTTACTAGGTTGATTTAACCATTGTTTGTTCATCTATACAGGTAAGGCTGTCTTTTTGGCCCGGGATAAGCACCACCTGTCTGACTTGTGCCACCTCATTCGGCACGAGGCTCCGTACCTTTTCCAGGAATACGTGAAGGAGAGCCATGGGCGAGACGTGCGTGTGGTGCTCGTGGGTGGCAGAGTGATCGGCTCTATGCTGCGCTGCTCAACAGACGGACGGATGCAAAGCAACTGCTCCCTTGGTGTGTGTGCAATGTGTGCTATATACGTCTTTCTTCATTTTTAATGCAGCAGGCCGGTTTAGTTTAAACTAGTCTCAACCTGGATGATTACCTTTGTTTAGCTCCCCACAGTGCAAATACAAGGGTTGATCACTGATTTGTAAAAAAAAACAAAACCAACAAACAAACATGCATTTAAAAACACCACAAATCAAAACCTAGAAGTCTAAATTGCCTCAAAGCTTGAACGAGTGTCTCTCACTCGGGGTATATTTCTGCACCATGATATTGTTGTTGACAAAATAATTCATATATAAAATTGTTAGTTATACAATGTAGAGTCTATCAAGCAAGATGCACATTACAACATTTTCTCATACACATAAAGTTCCCTTAAGTCCTTAAGTCCTTGAGTTTTTGTTACAAGTCGTGATAAAGAGCAATTAATACAGTGAAAAATTTAATTGAGTGTACCCACTAAGTCCAGCTCTCCTTCTCCAGGTGGTGTGGGTGTGATGTGCCCTCTGAGCGAGCAGGGCAAGCAGCTGGCTGTGCAGGTGTCCAACATCCTAGGCATGGATGTGTGTGGTATCGACCTGCTGCAGCTAAATGATGGTTCGTTCGTGGTTTGTGAGGCCAACGCCAATGTAGGTTTTATTGCATTTGACCAGGCGTGTGGGATGGACGTGGCGGGTATCGTGGCAGACTACGCCCTGTCGCTGCTGCCCAGTCGTCTGAGCCGCAAGATGTCCCTGCTCTCCGTGGTGTCTAGCGCCAGTGAGACCAGCAGCGAGCCTGAAGTCTGTATCCCCCCAGAGGCATGCCCACCTGTCCCGCCCTGTGCCATCCCCGATGCCGTCAGCACCATGAGCACCAGCTCCACCTCCAGCGAGAGTGAGACAGAGATTGTTGAGATTAACCATGCCCAGAGTGTGCCAGACCCTGCGTACAACATCAACTCTCTCCTCGCAAAGGAGATCAAACTATTGACTGAGTGAGCTAAAGAGAAACCGGCATCGACATGTACAAACACACTCGTATATATATATATATATACACACACACACACGCACACACCAGACATGCATCCACATACAGTACAAGTAAACATGCAAGTAAGCATACAGTGGTCAAATACACACACACAAAAACACGCACTTGTGTTTTTGTACTAACCCTGCCCCCCTTGTAAACCGTGATTCTGATCTCTGATCTGAGGCTGCTCCCCTGATAGAGACTGCAAAAGTGCAGTGTACACTCTGGCAAAGCCTTAGTGCATGCATTCAAGCAGTGAGTGAGTGTCGCTGCATTTCAGGTTGCATTGTACTGGAGAGTGGTTTTAGATTGGAAAAGACACACACACACACACACACACACACACCTCAAAGTATAGTCCAGAGAGCCCAACACTATTGCAAGGCTTATCAAGTATGCAGTGCAGTGTGATGCATGGATTTAACATGAAGGAAGATATCCCAAATCCATTTTTTTGTCTATGTGCGCTCTAGTCAGGTGTGTTGACCCCCTTCCCAAACACACATACACACAGATATTCACACATCAGCAGCATCATCACATGTGGAGGACTGGAACAGCTGTATATATTCTCTTCCCATTAATGTGGACTGGTACAAGGTTGTACAGAGCAAGAGTGCTTTCAATATGTTTTTAGCTTCTGCGCTTGTCTGCATTTAATAACATCTTTTCACACAAGCATGTGTCAGTCTGGGTAATTAAGATTCTAGTCTCGATTAC
>JAOVVB010000032.1:6822827-6836718 GCA_028570985.1 Heterobranchus longifilis
CTTCTCCCTTACACTCTATCATGCCAATAACGCAAGGATATCGTCACGTTCTCGCGAGACCAGACGCATCTCGCGAGACAAATCTGATCTTGCGAGATCTCGTACCACGAGATCTCGTCACACTCCTACTATATAATTAAGAAAAATCTTAAATGTTACAGTATACAAATACGTTTCATATAATTTAGCATAGCGTGCATTAGAGGTGCGAATCGTAGGTAGATCTGCCCAACATTCCTCCAGTAGGTGCTGGTATTTCACCAGCTGCATGTTAACTTAAAACCATGAAAGCATGGTGCATTTTTAAGCAATTTGTCAATTTTAGAAAATGAAACTGAATGTTTACCCAAGTAATTGAATGTTTATCTACATAGTTCAAAAACCGAATTGACTCTAAAGGCGGCCCATTGTTTCAGTTATCTTTGCTAAATAAATAGATAGATAAATAGAAGATCGACCAAATCACACAGCGCTATTGTGTATAAAAACGCAGTTCAACCGATTTGGATGTCAGTACCATCAAACTGCTGGAAGTCTGCACTTTGTGCACTTGTTCATTATATAACTGACCCCAACACATTGTGGTAGATAGCTGAAATGAAGTTGTAAGTGTCCAAATATTTACGGATTGGACTATTTCAGACACTACACACATACCCAGTAAGGGGGGTCCAAGCAGAACTGGTCCACACTCGACAATGGTGACGAGACCTACGGCACTAGAGAACCTCTGTGCACCCACAAGGTCCATGAGCGTCTCGAAGAGCACAGAGCTGAGCCAGCCGAAGGCCACACCGAAAAACACCGCATAGACAGAGAAGCCCACATAGTCCACGGACATCGGTGCCAACAGGTGACAGATGCCGTTATACAGCACTGCTGCGGCAAAGAAATACTGTATGCGTGGACGAACCCAGCGAGTGTTAGCCACCAGACCCATAGATGGCCGTGCAATCATGTCTGTGAAGGCCAGCATGGAAAGCAGGAAGGCTGCCTTGTCTTTGGAGATGCCCATGCTTTTAGCATAGTTGCTGAGGAAGACAAGTGGGGCAAACAAACCAAAAAACATTATCACATTGCCCAAGAGGTAAAGTAGAAAACCACGATGCTTAAACAGGGTCAGGTCGATGAAGCTGTTGATGGTCTGCATCGCTGTTTTCTTCTCACGCCTATTGGTCCCTCCGTCCTGTACCTCAGGTTTGGGCTGAGGTTTTGGTCCGATGGGGCGCATCAGTGAGCCGGCCACACAGCAGTTAAGCAGCGCACCACCCAGGATAAGGAAACTCCCCCTCCAGCCAAACTGATCATATAGCCAGCTGTTCAAAGGTGCCAGCGTAGAGAGGAAAACTGGGCTGCCTGCCATGGCAATGCCGTTAGCAATCGGACGCCGCTTGTAGAAATATTTCCCGATCATTGTCAACGCGGGATTCAGATTGAAGGCCAAACCAAGACCTGCAGGGAGAGGACAAAGACAACAAGGACTTTCATTAGGACAGAGAAATATTTTTAAATAACATACCTTGATGATAAAATGTACCATTTTGCAATTACTGAACAAATATTGTAAACTGACATTTAAAGTCATCTGTATTAATTGGTGATATAATGTTTATAAGGCTGAAGCAAGCAGTATACTACATTATATATAGTTTAACAGTAAATCCGCAACAATGCACTCAGTAAGGGGGGAAAAAAAACTTCAGTCAAACGGACAGGCAGCATGTTCTCTATGCCACACTTTCTTCAGAATAGTAGCTGCAGAAAAATGCCAAACCAGCAAGCGATTAATATCATATTGCATTTGAGAGAACAGCGTCATCACTTACCTCCTATGACTCCCACACAGAAATACAGGCCCTCCACCGTGTTGCAGAAGGATGCCGCGATCAGACCCGTGGAAGCCAGACAGCCTCCGACAATAATGATTGGTCGACTGCCATACTTGTTCACCAGGATGCTGCTGATTGGTCCTGTTTCAAGAAAGAAGAGCCTGGTTACATGCAGAACAAAAAGCAACGTTGGTCAAGTTAGTTATGTTCCACCTGGGACAAAAGAACATCCAAATGAATTGTGCTTTACAACAGGTTTTTGTACATGTGTGCTTGATTTCTGCTCAAGACTTCTTATGCTTGACAAAACCTACCTGCCAGAAGCAGTGGCAAAGTCACTACATAGTTTTTAAATATGCAAACCAGTAAAAAGATAATGTTATATATGCAAGGGTATTTTAATAATGTGTGTTACACACACACAGGAAATTATGACATTGCTTGGTTCAAGTGAGTAATTGATTACCTCATTTGCTGTCAACATCTCCCTTTGGCAAAATAACTAGTTGCTAGGACATTAGAAGACGCGTAGTATAGTATGTCTTTCCACAGAAACTTTTGCTGCCATTAATAACTCATTGTTTGAATAGATGTGCTGTCATAATACAGTCCTTCTAAAACCAAAGCTTTTATTGGTTTTGCTGCCTCAACTGTGTAACAGCTGCTACTTCTAACTAAAGACTCATAAAATTCCACTGGATGTGTCTATATTGGTTGTAGTGGTCTGCCAGGATGACCAGGTCCCTTGGAAAAAGTTCACTTGGAATGAAAACTTGTCTCCATCTGTCTCCACTAGATGGCAGTACAGGAGAGCTGTAATGCAAATAGCATACTTTCAAGCTGTTGGTGATGCAAGCAAATGTAAATGGGTGCAATATACTATTCCTGTGTGTGGGCTTGCATTCCTGCACTGCATTTCCCTACTTTACTCCAAACACAAAAACAATCTTTGATTCCACAAAGGACTAGATTAGTATCTACACCATCACAATCTTATCAGATTTACTTCTAGTAAAATTGAGAGGGAGCCATGTTTTCTGTGTAGTACTGTGTTAGGGTTCAGACAGACAGCTCATTTACAGTTCCAGCCTGCAAAGCAAACCTCTCAGAGGACACTCTGTGCTGAAACACCTATTACAAAACGCACAACTGGTCTGAGCTCAGCGAACTAGGGCAACTTCTAACTGCCCAAACAGTGAAAAGGAGCTGGGAGTGCAGCCAATCACGGGCAAGAATGGTTTGATAATCCTCCAACTGAACACCAGATACACTAATGTATTCCGACAGGCTTCTGTGGCTCTGAACTCGACTGCACAAATGCTTCATTACAATCAAGGACAATGGAAGCACAGATATGCACAAACGCTCCCACACACACACTCAACTTTCAGGCATTTTGAAAGGCAGTAGAGCTCTATAGTTCATTACGCTACCTTGAAGGCCCTATAAACTATAGTCAGGAGACATGAAAAGTCCTTCACTGATGCATGCAAACAAACACTTCCTAACATTAAAACCACTCACTTGGTGAAGTAAAGAACATTGATTATACAATATACCCCACACTTTAACAGGATATATTACATAAGGCAGCAAGTGAACAGTCAGTGACTTAGCCAAGGGCCAAACTGTGATGGCTAGACAGAGATGTAAGCATTAGAACTGGACTACAGAGCAATGAAAGAAGGCGGCCTGATCTGATGAATCACGTTTTCTTTTACATCATGTGGATGGCCAGGTGTAACTGGGGAAGCAATGGCACCCGGATGAACTATGGGAGGAAACCAGCCAACAGAGGCAGTATGATGTTTTGGATAATATTCTGCTGGGAAACCTTGGGTCCTGCCATTCATGTGGTTGGTACTTTAACATGTACCACCTACCTAAACACTGCTGCAGACCGAGTACACCCCTTCATGGCAACAGTATTCCTGAATGGAAGTGGCCTCTTTTGGCAGAATAATGCACACTGTCACACTGCAATAAATGTTCAGGAACGGATCGAGGAACAAGAAAAATAGTTCATGGTGCTTTCAAACTCTTTAGATAACAATCCAAACAAATATCTGTAGAATGCACTGGACAAATGAGTTTAATTCATGGAGGCCTAATGCACAACAAGACCTAAATTATATTCTAGTGATGGCTTGGTGCCAGATTCCACAGCATATCCTCAAAGGTTTTGTGGAGTCCATGCCGTGATGTGTCGTGAAGTTGTTTGGCAGCACAACTCAATATTAACCTGGTCGTTTTAATGTTATGGCTGATTGAATAACTGACAATCACTATTAAACCACACTTGCTTCTCTAAGCAACTCAAAAATGTTCAGCATGTGGGAGACATTGGCAAAAACTTATACAACAAGCGTCTACTATGCATATAATGAATGAAATGTGTTTACTAGTAACCATTTCCACACAGTAAGGACAGTAACATGAAACTGCTTACTTTTTATGACAGCTAGACAGGAGGTGTGTGTGCGTGTATGTATACGTACATCTATAGCAACAAATGGTAAACCTCTAAGCCTCAACTAATAATTCAAATTAGCCTTGAATTAATTCTCTTAAGTCTTCTGTAGGCTAATTAGAAAAGCACTGTTGAAAAATGTTGATTATCCTCATGTTAGAGTTTCAAATGATCGGATTAGATTTTCAAATCCTGCTAAGATTAAAATCCTGCAAGCACGCTAGTTTAGGGATTTACCCTAATTCAAAAGTCACAATCTGATCAGATATCCTTTGGGAAGGAGAAGAGAACTCTGGAGCTGCTAGGCTGCCAAAGGTTATTTCAACTGAGGCAGTAACTAAACAAAAACTTCTGAAGAAAGTAAATCAAAAAAAGTAAATCAACAACAAAACATCCATCCCAGCCTCTACCGAAACCTGACGACAGACTTTAAAACGGAGCTGGCTTTCAGGCGTTTTTCATTCCCATCAGATTGGACAGATTCCACAGCACTCCATTCTGAAGCGAGGTTGCATTTTGGCTCTTCTCCAGTCTTCCAACATAAACCATCTGCTTCAGAGCTTCACACACATTCTCCATACTCATGTTCACACATTCTCCTCCATCAAACCGAATTACTTACACTTGGTCAGGATAGAGGTCAAGCCAGTACACCAATTCAGATTTCACTCTCAAAGCAGAGGTCTAAAAGTTTAACCCAAATTCAGTGTAAATAGTGCACAGTTGGTGAAACTGAAGCAACAGGAACTCAATCAGGCACAAATGTCTATTTTATGTCATGAAAATGCCATCACATTTGTTCGTGAGCGAGTCTGTGCTTTCTGTTTCATTATAACTCGCACACATTTTGGTGTCTAGCAAACAATGGAGAGACCTAATCTTAAAACCGTACGTTTGCAGACATCACAAAACATTTTCCTATTTCTGAATACAGGATTTATTTAAAGCAACATTTTTAACTAATGAATGCAATAATGCATTTTCTGAATGGATGTACTTAATTCCCAACACTGTAAGAGCTTTATTGTGGCAACCGAAGTAACTCATGCGTGTGAAGTGGCATAGAGACTACGTGCAGAAACGTGCGTGCGCAAGTTTGTACAAGCACTGCCAGTGTGAGTAAGCGTGTGGGTAGTAATCATCCTGTTCCTGCTTACACGTCTATTCATGCTTGTCTTTGGTGGTTAGGTTTACTGAAATAAAGCATTAACAATTAGCATAAACGTTTTATCACATATAGCAATTTAATATATACAGATCCTTTTCTCCTATAATGGATTTTTTCACAATTTGTTATTAACCAAGAATGCATATCAGATCCTAGAAGACCCATTTTTGTTGCACTTGACAATGAATGTCATTTATTTCATTATAATTAATAATGAGAGCCACCTGAATTTAGAGGTAGTATTGTGCTGACTTAAATATTACTCTTGCTTTTATACAATTTCACTTTATACAATTGCAAGATGACCTTTTGCGATTTGTTTTGTGTGACTTGACATTGAGAACTTCGTGTTCTCAGACATGCACTCAGACACTGCATGGGTTACATCTTATTGTCTCTTCTGCAAGACCAGGTAGTTCTCATTACATCATGTTATAGCTACTATGAACAATCATATCATTTTGATTCATACACATTCACATTTCATACAAACTTAATTCTATTGATTGTGTAAAGCTGCTTTGCGACAATGTAAATTGTTAAAAGCGCTATACAAATAAAATTGAATTGAATTGACATACACAAAAAGTTCACAACCATTAAAATGTGCCGACAGAGTTCAAATCAACGATCAAATATATTTCATTGTTCACCTTAGATTAAGTAACTGGTGCACCATATAGATCCATGGTGAAGGGGTTAGAAATAAATAAACCAATGCTAGAGCTGCTGTTACAGACAATTAACACATACTAACCAATCAGATTTCGGATTCAACAGTGGTGCAACTAAATGAGACACCTCTAACCGGTCTTTATCATGGTAAGATTCAAAACTACAAACTACTATCCCAAATATATTTAAGTAAAAGTAGACTGAAACCTTAAAAAAAATAAAAATAAAAAATACCTAAAAAGTGAGTTGCATATGGCTGGATAATTCATCGTCCTCTGTAAAAGCTCTTCCTTAGTGAAGGCACTGTGCTCATGCTTGAATCCAACACACTTATGCAAACAGTCATAAAGGTATGCTTTATTCCAAGTACGCTTTATTCATTCATCAGGAAATTGACTTCATCTAAGTATCTGTACACCTGAGCTGCTCAAATGTCTTCTTTTTCTCGCAGCCACAGTGAGTGAAAAAGACTAGCAGAATTTCACAGGAAGTCCTCGTTACCACGACAACCGTCATGACACCTGTGTAACTCTACTCAAAAGATCACACCAGCTCTTCCCTCGTGCCACACCCGTGAGACTGCACTAGTTCTGGAGAGCAGCTACTGTATGCCTTCGCTTGCCTCATATTTAGAATTCTATATAAAATCTGCTGCTTTATCTATTATACAAGAGCTGTTGATTATGATTTGGCTTGTTTGGAGCTATGAGGAACCAACACAAGACTGGCAGGGTAGGATACCAATTAGGGAAGGAAGTATTTTTAAGTGTTTATCATCGAGTTACCACTGACTGACTCATGATTGCACAGTGCCAGACAGTGGAGTGACCAACCCCATCAGTCACCTTAGGCTTGCATAATGGGTTTAGTCAAGTCAAGTAGGCTTTATTGTCACTTCAACCATATACAGTTAGTACACAGTGAAACGAAACAACGTTCCAAGGTGCTACATGCAACATAAATTTACAACATAAATTAACAAAAAAAACGAAACTATTTTATTTGATTATTTTGTGACCCACTGCACTTCAGTGTCCTGCTCCGTCTTATTGTGAGGCTGTTGCTAGATTAAATGCTGTCAAGAGTCAACTGCCTTGTTCATGCTACCAGGAGATTTTAGAGTACTACATGCTTCCATCTGCTGACAAGTTTTATGGAGATTTCCTTTTCCAGCAGGACTTATCTATGGGAATCTATGGATTATTAGGGCTATAAAAGATGAGAAACATCCGACCCAATACAAACAAGCTGAAGGCTGCTATCGAAGTAACCTGGTCCTCAATAACACCTCAGCAATGGCACAAAAAATGTGGAAAAACATGGCTGCCATTGTCCTTCAGACAGTCACAGCGTCATGATTTCCTGATGGCTAAAGCCAAGTCTTTCTCTCTCTCTCTGAGATAAGGGCTCAAAGAACAAAACCTCTTCGAAGGCCACGTCTCCTCCTACACCACAAACTTGCCTGTTTGGAATTTGCAAGGGAGCACCAAACATGGGACATTAAAAGATGGAAGAAAGTTTTATTCTCGGACGAGAAAAAAATGTAATCTGGATGGTCCTGATGGCTTCCAACGATACTGGCATGACAGAAACAGCACTAGATAGTATAGATAAAAACATATATATATATATGTATATAAAAAGCACTTTGTGTGGGCAGGAGCCAAGTCCTGCTGGAAAATAAAATCTCCATAAAGCTGGTCAGCAGAGGGAAACATGAAGTGCTCTAAAACTTCCTGGCAGACGGCTGCGCTGACCTTGGACCTGATAAGAGACAGTGGACCAACACCAGATGATGACATAGCTCCCCAAACCACCACTGACTGCGCAAACTTGACACTGAACATCAAGCAACTAGCATTCCATGCCTGTGACTTTTGCCCACTGAGGAACAGAGTCCAGTCCTTTTTTGTCCTTAGTCCAGGTAAGACGCGTCTGACGTTGTCTCTGGTTCTAGAGTGGCTTGATACATGGAATGCGACAGTTTTAGCCCATGTCCTGGATACGTGCTTAGTGTCTCCTAAAGCACCAATGCCAGCTGCAGTCCACTCCTTGTGAATCTCCCCCAAATTCTGGAATGAGCTTCATTTCAGAAGAACTTTAATCCTCTCAAGGCTACGGTTATCCCTGTTGCTTGTGCATTTTTTTCAACCACATTTTTTAATTTTCTTTTTTTACTTCTATTCAACTTTGCATTAACGTGCTTGGATAGAACACTCTGAACAGCCGGCCTACTGAACCATACAGTCACCATTTAAAGGCTCAGGAAACCTTTGCAGGCGTTTTGAGTTGATTAGCTGATTAGTGTGAGACACCATGAGTTGATCTTTTTGAATATTGAACGTTTTCACAATATTAAAATTTTTGGAAATATTGAATTTTGGGTTTTCATTAGCTGTAAGCCATAATCATCAAAATTAAAAGAAATAAACACTTGAAATACACCAGTCGGTGTGTAATGAATCTATATACGAGTTTCACTTTTTAAATAGAACTACTGAAATAAATTAATAAAAAAACTTTTTGATGATATTTTAATTTATATAAAATGCACTGTAAACGTTCTGTGCTGTACATTACTCAGTAATAGCTGGTGAAGAGGACTGCATTTAGGACTCAGACATCCGATTCTGACAGAACTTCTATAAAAAACAACACTGACACTAATCAATCATGAACATCACCACCAAGTATCTCTACTAATCATGTAAATGTCAGTTTTGATTTCAGGTTTATGTAATAAATAATATTTTCAACAGCACATCAGAACAAGACAGCAGGTCAGTGTTTGAACATAAACACAGATGTGCTGGTCTGCTTATTTTAACTTCTGTGTAGTAGGAAAGCCAGATGAGCATGTGATAGAGCGACAGAGCTGAAGGAAACAAGATCACTAACCTCCGGCGTACATGACGGCCAACATGATGGAAGAAATCCACGAGACCTGGCTGCTGGTGGCGTTGAAGATTACCTCGATCTCTTTAAAAAACACAGTGATGGATTTGGGGAAGGCATAAGAGAAGCCGATGCTGATAAAAGCACCAACCACTACGGCCCAACCCCAGCCGCCTTCTGGAGGGGTGTAGCCCACCGGACCGCCTGTCGCTGGAGGCATCGCTAAATGTCCACTCGGTACACAACAATCAGGAATGGGGAAAACACAGTCTGACAGTGTGTGCACTCAGCTGTCCTGTGAGAGAGAAAAGAGAAAGTAAGATAAAATCATTAGAACCTGGAAACATCATGATATCCATCACAAACAATAAACCATGGACCTGCACAGAACAGCTCAGAGACAGAAACACCTTACATGTTTATTTGTAATTTATGTGTAATCTTACTCTTCTAGATTAAAAAAACAAACAAAAAAAACCAACTGATTTTTCAAACCAAACCGGTAACTGTGGGTGCGGAGGTGTATCTACACACACATTAAAGATAACCAATAACAATAAGCAGCAATATTCCCATCATGTACAACATCAGAAGGTCTTTGGACATGCCTCATAAAGCACACAGCAACACTATATCTTTCAATAAATATCCTTCAAGCAAATAAGATAAGCTTGGGTAAAGTGAAACTCTAGTACTCAAGATTTTGGGTTTCCTGTAAAGGTAAAGCAATATTTTGTGATTTTGCCAATTGTTACATTTAAAAAAAGCCTTGTGTGATGTTTCTTACAAATGCTCCACCGCTAAACCATGTATGTCATAAATGTAGAGAGCATATGAGGGGGACTGGGCTTTCTGATTCAACAGGCAAGCAGACTTTCCCGTCTCATTCAGTCTTATTTTTGCTTCAAAGCAATCTACTGGTGGCTTGCTATTTGATGGCTACAACTCACCCATTTGTTTACCCAGCAACGATGCCAGCCATAAGCAAAAAATAGTATAATCTAGAAACAAGAAACACGAGGGATCAGCCGATAAAACGTCATTGTTTTGTACAAACTTTGTTATACATGTTTAAAGACTTCATTAATAAATATCTAAATAAAAATCACTGATTTTCAAACATTAGTATTGTAGCAACAAAAAAAAACATTACAGGAAAATATCTGTAGGCCAGAATAGTAGTACATTATTTAAAAGACCAATATTTGAACAATAAAAAAAAAAAAAAAAAAAAAAAAAGCTTGTATTTGCATGCAAAAAAGAAGCAGGTGTGAAAATCCTGGCTAGTTCTGCAAGATGTTCAGTAAAACTTGGCAGCATTTCCTTATTTTAATAAAATTTGTATTAATTTAATTAAAAAAAAAAAAAGCTATATCTTAAGCAAATGTTCATCTAATCAATTATTGACTTTCATTAAACTCCAGTTCACAGATATTTATAGTATTTATTAAGCGCATACATTTTTGAAGACATCCTTGCTCTACAACAGTTTTTTTGCCCAAGACTTTTTGCAGGTTTTTTCTTTAAATCCATCAGTATGGCGACACACAAATTGCCACACAACACAAAAAATGTTTAAATATTGTGTATGCAGAATACTAGCACAGTATACATTGTTTTAAACATCAGTTACTGTTTTTTTTTTTTTAATCAGCCTTGCTATCTGTACTGTCTGAAAATGTCTGCATGTACGCTAGCTCACACTGAAGTAGTCATATAGTGCATATAAAAACTGGTATGATTTAAATTTGAAAACCATTAATAAATAAAAAGCAACCCAATATAAGCACCGAGCAACCATTTACACAATAAAAGTAAAACATGCTATTAGAATACCTAAGACGCTTAATAACACTAATGAAACCATGACAGTCGGGTGCAATTTAACCCATGTATGTACCCAAATTATCACATGTAACTCAAGTACATCATGTAATGAATATTTACTCCACAATTATGATATCCAAGATAAAAAGGTTACTACACTAGCAATCACCAACGGGGCTCATCTTTAACCAGGAGTAGCCTCATCAACCGTTGGATGCCTTATAACCACAAATCTTTTCTTTTTGTCAATTGGAAACAAATAAAACAAATACAGGTCTACAGTATGACCTTGTACTGTATGTTGCAACATTCTCATGCAAAGCAACTGTCTGGCGCAGTAAAACCACACATGATACAAGACAAAATGGTGGCTGGGTTGGATTTACCTTTGGTCTGACTTCGCAAGTTCTCTATTCACTTTGTTTGCATCTTAGGCGAGGTTCACATTTCCAGCCTGAAGTGATTCAACTTTTTTTTTTTTGTCGTCTCCCCCCCCTAACTTAATCTGACACAGATCTGACCATAAGGGCTGTCTGAACACAAAAATCTGATCTAGGTACAGGGTCAACACTCTTTTGTGGATCATACAGGGTCACGGTACTTGAAATGAGAACAGGCAAATGGGAATTCATGCAACATTTTATGCATAAATTATTTGAAATGAATGAGAAGTCGTATTCTTAACCATATTACACGAGATGTATGGATGTGCGCATGCATGTCATTTACAAAAATTAGTGTCACTTATGAATGTCAACTGTCATGACATGCAAAGCCTACCTGACCACCATAAAAATGTGGCTTGCAATGTAAACATAGCCTTATATGGTATATAATGTACAACCTACATTTTTATATATTTCATTGACCCACTGTCTCTGGAATCTCAAAGTGTGATTTTTTTTTTTAAGCAAGGTGTACCTAGATTACCACAGTTGCAGTTCCTGACTGTTTATTCAATACTCAGGACACACTCAGTAACTTTTAAACCAATGCTGGCAGTTCATTAACTCCTACTATTCTCATGTGCATTGCACTGTGCCCTGCTGTACTGCGCGTGTAAATGCTGTAAAGTGGCATGTCTGCTGCGGGACCAAGAATCATTACCTTGTTAAACATGTGATTACAGCATTACCTTTAAACTGCATTTTGGCTCATCCTGTACTCAGGATTCAGACCTCATTAGACACACATGCTTACACAGACAAACCCAGTGAGTGTCTCTGACATAAAACACACTCGCAGCTCCTGTGATTTGAGGGTGAATACAGTCCGTCTGGGACTTGTGACTGGAGAGATGCCAGACAACATTACAGAGGAAAGGAGGCGTCTCACTGTTCATTGAGCATCAATGACCCAATTCACTCATTGTATAGTAACTTTTCTTAATCTGTCTCAGCATCTCTGTGCATGAAACTTTACAGAAAGTCCATGCATTATACTGTCTCAAAGAAAGAAAACGTCTCTGGTGAATTAAGAAAAAATGTCTGAGAATTCAGAGCCCTCTCAACTAAGTTCTTAGCTCCTGGGAAGCATCGGTCTTTTGCTCAAAGTTAAGCCGCTCTAGGACTGGTAAGGTAACTGAAAAACATTAACTACATAGGAATATAAGGTTAGTATGTATTGTAAATTAGTGATTTACAGTGAAATCTCGGATTGCGAGTAACGCGGTTTGCGAGTGTTCCGCAAGACAAGCAAAGATTTTTAATAAATTTTGACTTAAACGAGCAAGTCTTGGTTTACAAGTATCGAGTATCATGTATCACGCATGCGCTTCTTGTTTTCCATGTCTGGCCACGAGATGCGGCACTCTGCACTCTTATTTCACAGAATTGACCCTCCTTACCTCCAGCTTGTGGCTTTATTTTATCCTGATAGATTTAACCATTAGGTGACTGCATGGTTATTTATACAAATTTATCTCTTTTAGCTTTCCACATACCCGCGTCTTCTTGGTATAAATAATCAGCATGCACTTACTTTGTGCATGCTGATTATTTACACAAAAAATAAAATAAAAAGACTTACAGTCAGCCAGTATAGAAAACAGTGGGATTTGGAACAAACGGTGTGCGCTATATTTCCTCAAGGAAGTGTTGCACCACCATAAAGCACATGCTTAAACATGCACACTAAATTTAAACTTTTCTTTTTCCCCCCACAAAAACAAGTAGGGCTTTTTTTTTTCTTTTTAGATTTACTGAACCTGCTTGTCTGTAAAACCATTATGCTTAAAAACAATTCTGTACATAAAATGTGCCTGTCCTAAGGACATGGGCAATCTCCACCAAAAACACCAACTACAGGAACATATTTTAAAAGAAGCTACACGCAATGAGAAGAACTCACAGGATAGCTGAGGAATAGAAGTGTAAACACACTGGGACAGGGACTTTCCCCACTGAGAAAGCAGAAGTACTTGATGTACATCATTTCATACCAGAGGTTGTCTGAAAGTTAAACTGCTATGATTAAAAAAGGTCTGGACATGTAATGCGCCTGGCCCAGGGACATGGGCCACTTACAGTATTTGTCCATCCATAAACATGCCACTAGGGAAGTAACAAACATGCAGACCTACTAAATAAATAAATAAATAAAAAGCCAACCCACCTGAAAGTAAAGTCTTGCAGATATTTGAAACTACTTTCTTTCACACTAGTGCAGAATTATACTGGCTCCCTGCAGAAGCACTCTCTCATGACTCATTTAATAAGTGCATTTGTGTACAAGCATAATACATGACTTTCGACCTGCCCAGTGAGAAGAACTTTTCAATTTGATAACACCAAGATTAAGTGTAATGTATTTCAGGCAGCTATATTTCTCATAGATTTTGAAGTATTAATCCATTGAAAGTACATAACATTGAAACGATGTGTAACTTGTATTGTTGGTTGTTTAAAGCTTATGTCTTATACAAAGCTATAATTTTTGTTCTGCCAGTATTCTTATACAAGGTGACACAAAAAAACGGGAACTTTTTTACAATATTTTATAAAACATTTTTATGGCTAACGCACGCTG
>JAOVVB010000032.1:6836818-6853878 GCA_028570985.1 Heterobranchus longifilis
AAAAATCTCAAGTAAACCTTTTTCATGTTGTCATTATGGGGTGTTGTGTGTAGAATTCTGAGGGAAAAAAATAATTTTATCCATTTTATAATAAGGCTGTGACATAACAAAATGTGGAAAAAGTGATGTGAATACTTTTTGGATGCACTATATATATATATATATATATATATAAATACTGCTCAAAAGTTTGTGATCACTTAGAAATTGTATTGTTTTGCATGGAAACACACACGGAATTAGTCTGAATAGAAAATATAAGATCCCAAAAGATCAAGACATGCTGACATTGTCATAGTAATGATTTTTATGGAAATGATGAATGTGTTCTTTAAACTCTGCCTTAATCAAAAAACACCTTCTACAGGAATTACAGCCTGGCAGACCTTAGGCATTCTATTGGTTTTAGTCTTCTAATGCAAATTCTAAATACATAAACACTTGACTAGTCCTTTAACTGTACACACAATACCGAACGTGTGGGGCCTGGTAAGTGTTTTGACACAGTGGGAACATTAGGTTGGTTGCCATGGGGGAAGGTTGCTCTTTTTTACGGCTAGGTTATTTATAGGTGTAGGCATAATATTAATTATTTCCATTAATAATTATGTCAATGGAATGTCCTCACATTTATAGTACAACATACATATGTGTGTTTTCTAGCCTTAGCATTTATATTGACCAATTACAGCACACCACACCTGAATGATGACACATGAATGCTGTTTTGCTTGTTTTTAAAGTATGTACTTTGCTATTTGATGCTATTTCAATCTGATCCTACTTGTTTAAATAAACATACTGTATATATTGTAGCAGTAAGCAGTTATTCAAGTCAACACATTCTATAGCATGGCAGAATGCTACAATGCCACATTCATTTCAGCATGGCAACATTTAAGACTCTGAGGCCAAGTGAAAAAACATTTTAAGGAAACCAATGAATAGGTTGATGAAATATTTATTAGTGGAAGAATGAAAAGGAATTGGAAAAGATAAGAATGGGAATAATGACAGGAAGTGCGCAGGAACCAAGTTTTATTAGCGCAGGATAAATGAAAAATCTTTTGAAGAAAAAATTTAAAGGTTGTCTCAGGGCACAATTAAATGTTCTCGGAAAGAAAGCTAGCTTGAAGTCATCACTGAAAATGCTAAACACTTGCTACATCAGCTTTAAGGAAGCATTGAGCAGTGACAGTCTGGTTTATTTTAAAAAGTCTACATCTAGTGGATTAGAGATGTAACTGCACTACTTAGTGTGCTTCAGTGAGAAGTGAATGTAAGAAAAAGGAAATGGCTTTATGTCAGCTTTATCATCAACTATACATTATTAAAGCACAAACTATCCCAAACAGCCAAATAGGCTATCATAAAAAAAATAAGAAAAGAAAAAGAAAATGCTGGTCTTAGTGAAAAGGATTTTTATATATAATTAGAAAGAAACAGGTGGCATGGTGTCTTAGGGTGGTTTCACACCACGGTCTTAGGCACTGACCCCAGTACACAAACTTTTGGTACATTTGCATAATCCGAACGCTTCATGTCATGCCGGGGCATGGATTACTGTACCATGCTTGAGTCAACTTGAAAAGGTGGTCTTGAGCATGGTACCGCACACTTGGACACGGATTGAATCAAATATGAAGGCCAACTGTACTTAAAGTGGAACGATAGTTAGAATGCGAGGTCATCAGCGCATCAGTCTCCTCTGAAATCTAAGTACGCACACAACACTTTCTGATCTTATCCTCAAACTGATCATTATAATATATACATATGTATTTCTTTAAATTTTTAAAATTTATTTTCTTTTTTTTATTCTGTGAAGCTGCTTTTAACTTAAATGTAGACATAAGGTACGCAAAAGTCATACACACATATATGAGTGTGTGTGTTCCTGTGCGGTGCAAGAAGTTGGCACTCAATTCAGGGTGTCCACTGACTTCTGTCCTTGAATTCCCTGGGTTAGGCTCCAGGCTCTCAGGACCTAACACAGGATAGGTGGAAGGCAATGGCTAGATTGAAGGACACAGATAGAACTAGCTTTAAGTCTCTTGCAGGGTCATGGTGTGTTTATAAGGAAAGCATGAGTCAACGCATGAGTAAATATTAAAAATAGCACAGTAAAAAGTAACGCCTAGGAAATGTGGAATTAGCTGAAAAACAAACCATTTTAATAGAAACACACACACACACACACACACACACACACACACACACCCACAAAGTAAGAAAATTTAGTTGCATTACTTATGTGTGCTGCAGGTGGGCAAATGGTATTCAATTACCTATGTACATCCGGATCTGAAAGTACTGATCATACAAAGAATAATCATTTATATAACCAAAACAATATTCACATTGTCACATTTGACATTCTGGCTTTTTTTTTTTGTCTAGATGGATTTCTTGTCATGCGTAAACAAAAAGCTGGTACATAAATAATAAAAACCATTGCGCTTTCTGCTCAGTGTGGATATATTTTTTTATTTTTACCTCTATCATTTCAATAGGGTTATTGAACATTAGCTAACCAGCAAGATAAATTCTAGGTTTGTCTGAATTTTATGATAAAACTTAAATTGTTAATTGTTAAAAAAGTTAAATTGGGTTTAAATGTAGATTTTTCTTTCACAAAAGAAAATTACACCTATACATGTGTGTATGTTATATATTTCCATCTCAAAAGTACTAGGCCAATGAAACGAAATAGACTGTTTTTGATATTTAAAATAAAAGATTTTTTTTTCAAAAGAAGGGTAAACATACCTATTAGAACTTCACTTACGAGCATAGACTTCTAAATGTTTATATCATATTAAAGTAAGGAAAAGGCATCCAGTAAATAGAATTTAAAATATACACACCATATAAATGATTTATGAACAGACTTGCAAAACCATTAAAGAAATAAAACGTGGATGAGGACGAATATGGTCTAATGCATAGAATTTCAGTATGTACTGTTTCAGATTTTTTTAGATACAAAAATAATCAATAGGTGGTCTATAAACAGACACAGTACTATTGTTATGCCAATTTTTAGCAGTAGTGGTTAATTTACAACTTATGCACCATTAAATATACAAACGTTACTGTTCAGCTCACAGACCTGGAATGAGAATCAGTTAAATACACTTGCAGAGTGATTTTAAATATATATTGATTATCTTATTAATTGTTAAATGTGTTAAATTATGAATCTCACACTTTCCAGTGCATTCTCCATGCCTTTAACTTTCTGGACATTTACTTTCTGGACATGACTTTGGAATTTGAAAACATGACCAAATGTGGAACATATGATCAAATTATGTCCCCACAAATGCTAAACTCTGCCCTCTTGTGTTGAAGCACAGTATTCAGTATTAGTAGTGTCCTAATTGATCTACTGGGAATACTACAGGGTGGGTGAAAAGAAACTATGCATTAAAAATTGGTCCATTAGTCCATATTTCGAATACAAATTTATTGAAACAAAAATTGTACATGTAAGCAAATCTTTAAATTTCAACATGGGCACCGATGGCGCCAACCAGTTCCCTCAAACAGACGGAGATAAAATGCACTTCTGAAGGATGTCACTCAGGATATTACTGAGAACCTTCTGAATCCATGCCTTCAAGTCCTCCAGTGTGAGATGCTATGTCCTGTACACCTTCTCCTTTGCATAGCCCCACAGGAAATAATAAAAAAAAATTACATGGAGTGAGATCTAGACTTCTTAGAAGCCATTCATGAAGTCTGCATCATTCCAGCCAATGTCTTGTAAAATGTTGATCTATCCTTGCACGCACAGTAAGAGTAAAATGGGTTGGTGCACCATGGGGTGGTGCTTCAGTGATAACCTTACAAGTTTTCTAAGTGTGCACAAACAGTAAGATATAAACTACTTTGTTAAGGGCTGGGAAAGGACACTCCTTGGAGTTTTCTTTTTGTGGCTGTTGTAAAAGTAGACCTCTCACTTATGATCATTAGAATATAAACTCATTCAGCCAGAAAGACTGCCTGTAAAAGCAGCTGGGTGATGCTGGTGCTATTTTTAGCCTTTTGTTGTTTGGCTGTAAAAAGCAGAAATCTTTCTGTGCTTGGTCTTTATTGCAGGTCGCCTTGCATGCACAGCTGAGTTTAGCTCATTGCTTATGGGCCATACGTGTGCTGTGTGTTATTGCGCGTGGATACAGATGTGCTGCAATCAGTGAACGTGGATGAGAAGACATTGCTCTTCATTGTTCATCCAGCATGGGAGAATAGTTTGTGTTACAGGGAATGTCTTTAAAAGAATTCTAGATAATATTTTGATAAATAGCTGGATAAAATTCAGGCAGCATCTGTAATCTAATTCAGTAATGAATCCAGAAAATGGCAAGGTTCTTCATCACCTGTGCTTTAGATAGTGCGTGATAGTTATAGTTGAGAAAGAAAAACACAACCCTAGAGAAATAAACACACTTTAATAATGAATTTCTGTAAGCAGAACAATACATCATCACTTTTGATACCGTACCTCCCTTTTTTCTGCATAAACAAAACACTGATAAATAATAATACAAAATAAAGAGTGGTTTGTCTTATTTATTTATTTATTCATTAAATAAAAACATACTATACACAACTGCACTGACAGTGGAAAATGTGTAAAGGGAGAAATGAAAGAGAAGTACTTCTGCCCAGCCCAAAAGATTCCAATGTCCTAAACAAGATCATGCCTTAGGGGACCCCAGTAGACAAATCCACACTAAACATGAGAGAACTCATTTATGTAATAAGTGCAATACATGTTCGAATACAGGTTACCCTGAAATATTGCAAAATGTATATAACACAAACACCAAAAACATAATCAAAAGACATTGACATTTTTTTTTAAATAAACAGTACTGTATAGATAAAAAATATTCCAAGACATTAAGAATGAATCAACAAACAAAACTTAAGTTGAATTCTAGAATACATAATGGCTTACACAGTCCTTGAGGACAATAAATCGCATTTATGAAACTAATTTATCTAATCTCATCTCACCAGGACATCCTCAGTTGTTCTCAAAAGTTACTTTTGTTTACAGCCATTGACACAGTAAAAAATTTTAGCATGGACGCAGGACTTAAGGGGGAGGCGTTGGGACGTGGGTTGTTTATTTTGGTCGAGGATGATTGGCTCACGTGAGCACCACGCAGCGCTTATACACCGTTCTTATTAACTCTTTTCTGTTTACACAGGGGAATGTCTTCGCGTTCCGCCTCACTTCTAATTGTTTTCCCGTCTTTTTAGGTCTTTCTTTTTATTTTCACTTTTCTCTTTTCTTTTCACTTCCCCTATCTTTTCAATTTTCTTTATCTTTTCACTTTTCTTTCTCTTCTCACTTTTCTTTATCCTTTCACTTTTCTTTATCCTTTCGCTTTTCTTCTTTCTTTCGCTTTTCTTCTTTCTTTCGCTTTTAACTTTTCCCCTATACCAGAGCAACGCTCTCATGTCTGGTGCTGTCTAATATTCTGATAGTGCTGCTTTCTGGGGGTTTAAATATCCTGCCGGACAGGTGTAACGGGTCTCCTCTGATTGGCAACATGGCGGGGTTGCCTAGCAACCACGGCCATCCGCTACTCTGCCTGTCTATAAATCTGCCTAGTTGTCAGATTTGCCCTTCGCGCAGGTGGCCGTGTTACAGTTAACATTGTTTAAACAGTTTTGCACAAGCTAGCTAGCTAGCTCAAACTAGCTCATTCTACAACAGCTGCTACTAGCTAACTAACAGTCTAACCATGGAATATGCAAATAATAATTTTACTTTTGCTAATAAAATCTGTTTAGCATTTCTGAAGCATAGAATTATAACTAATAATAGCTTGGAAGTTTCCTTTACAATGTGAACTTGTTAACAAATAGAATAAAATAAATAATCCGTGTTGTAACCTACAGTACCTCAACCTTAAGCTTGGCTTCTTCTGCCTTCTGTTTTTTTTTCTCCTCTCTGGATGAATATATTTTTGTGATGACGTTTTTAGATGAAAAAGACATAGCAGTTAGTTAGAAGTGATGAGTGCCTTAACCATCAACTGTTCAGCTTTATGTTTAAATTAAATTCCACTTTAATTGTAAGTCATACTTGATAAACGAATCAGGTAGATGAAGAACCATTAATGTTCCTATCTATTGTCTTCTTACAGAAATAAACAGCAGGCCTATCTGCTGTTAATAACTAGATGTTCTTCTACAGGAACCCTTGTGTGATTGCAATGGGTAAAATAATAATAATAATAATAATAATAATAATAATAATAATAATAATAATAACAACAATAATAATAAAAAAAACAGCTCCTGCTTCTCTAAGAATTGAAACTGATAAATAAATATCTTTAGTAAACAAAAAAAGCTGCAGGGAACAAAAAAAACTTTTAAAGTTTTGTTTTAGAAAAGTTAATGAAAAACAAAATATTCAGCTCCTAATAGAGAAAAATTTAGAGTGTGCAACAGCAGCTGTGTGATACCGCCGCTATTTTCGGCCCTTATTTCGCCATTATTTGTTGAGTTGTAAATTGCTGTACCCTTTCTGAGCGTTGTCATTTATTGCAGTTTATTTACATGCATGGCTGATTTTAGCTTATTACTTGAGGACCCCATGTGTGGAGTTAGTTAGAGTGCCTGTGTGTGTGTGTGTGTGTGTGTGTGTGTGTGTATACAATTTAAGGTCACTGATCATGGATGAGGAGACATATAATGTGCTCTAATTCCTGGATGCATTAAGAGGAGAAAGAAGGGCTTCAGAATCAATGTCACCTTGCATAGCATTGTGAGATTCATCCATCATATGCCTATGTAAAGTCTATAAGGTGGGTTAATGGGTAAACTACTTACTCACTCATTGTCTATACTGCTTTATCCTGTACAGGGTCACCGGGGGCCTAGAGCCTATTCCAGGAGACTAAGGGCACAAGGCGGGGTTTACCCTGGATAGGCCAATCCCCCTCAAGGCTCTATGTTCCCCAGATTTATATGGTACATAATGAGCATGACAAAGTGTCCTATGTTCCCAGAGCCCTACTGTATATTCCCCATGTCTAAGCTCCTATGTTCCAACTGTCCTATTGCTTAAAACGTCTTAGACTATTGTGGTAACCTATCAAGGGAGTTTTGGTCACTCAGCACTGCTGTATGTCCCTTAGTATAACATCCATACACTTGAGGGAATGTATCAAATGGCTGGAGTTATGGAAATACCACACACCAGTGTCTAAAAATTTCTAAAGAGAGTAAATTTAAACAGATTTTTTATTATTAAGTAATATAATGAATTAATATCATACTGTATGCCAGGGGAACAGAAAGTGGAATACAACTTTGTGAATGAAATGATACATGATTCATGACTTTAAAATCAAGTGCCCCCATAAAGTGCATGCTACTGTCCCCCACAGACGTACAGAGAGAGAGAGAGAGAGAGAGAGAGTCTGTTATTTAAAAGACACTGGAAAGGACATTATCCAGAAAAGAACAGATTAGAACAGAAAGGTTAATGTGTGTTAAAAGAAAAATGAGCTAAGCAACATTTGACCATAAGAACTAGTACACCCTAGGAACATGGGACCCTGGGAACACAGGGTCCTGGAAATATAAGTACGCTCCCTTTTGAACATGTCATGGATGTTGGTCCCAGACTTCTGAGCAGTATTTCAGAAACTGTTGATACCTATTACCTGCCAGCAGCCTATAGATTTTATGTGGCATCTAGTTAGAGACTAGTCTCTCTAAATAAATGTGTTGTTGATCAGAAAAAGGAGAAAAGAATGACCAGATGGTTTCAGGCAGGCTATGCTAACTCAATAAACATTCAAACCTGGGGAGCAGAAAAGCATCCCAGAACATGATTGGTTGAGGACATAACAGCAAGAATGTGCAGGTGTACAAGTATTCCTAAAAAGTGGATGGTGATATGCAGATAACTATAGAAGAAGAGAGAGAACAAGAGGCTTTGTGCACCATGCTCACAAATTTGTTCATAATTTGTAATTTTAAAGTTAACACCAGAGGTGTACTAAATAAAGTCATTCTAACTCATAGAAAACAAAATAACGAAGCTTTTTAATATGCTGTAGAAAGTAATGTTATTGCTCAAACCCATGCCACTGGCTGTGTCTGTATTACCCAGGGATCTTATTGTTCCCCTCTTTTTTTCTCCATGCAGAAAAACTAAAATATTCCATTGTGTAGTTTTAATATGATTACCACGATGATCCCATATTTAAAAAGAAATTGTACCTCGATTTTTTAGTAGCAATTAACACAGTAGATTAATTTAGCTACAGATGTTACGTGTGTGTGTGTGTGTTGGGTGATAGTGAGAGTCGGTGAGAGACCTACATATAAATTAGAGGCGCAATCAAAAAGGTCAATCCACCTTGTGTGATTATTTTTGCAATTTTCTCCCCTTCCTAGCAGTGATTCTAGTTTCTATAGTTGCACTTGTAATGGATATTAACTAGGACACACACAAAAAAAAAAAAAAATTGTTGGAGATTGTTTTGCATTTGTAATGTTCTGTTGATGTGTGAGCAGTCACTTTGATCTAACTAATCTGAACCTGGTTACTTACACTAGCGGTGTATTCCTGGACTCCAGCTTGTGAATGAGAAACAGCAATGTGAAATCACAATCCAGATATCCACAATGATAATGCAGCTGGAGGACAAAATTCAAATAATCAAGTTTAACAAGGCCCAAGGGCAATCCAAAGACAGTTCCAATAAACAAATCATTGTTTCAAGTCGCATAAAGGCAATCAGCAATAACAAGGTGTGGAATTTATGCCATCACACGGATTGGTGAGATACTGCAGTAAATTAATATTCATGAACAATTTAAAATACTCTTAAACCATAAGGTCGCTGAAAAAGGTTGCACTAGTACATGAATGTGACCTCTGCTAGTGGGGAGGAGAAATGTCTCAAGTCCTCCTTACTCACGTATGACAGGTATTGGACATGTGTCATGGCTACAGCATTAAAGTACTGTATATATTTACATACACTGGGGAGCTATAGCAATAAAATAATTAAACTTTTAACCATTCAAACCACCTAGGTTTTGAGCTCTTTTTGTGCCACTGGGGCAGCTCTGGCCCCTCGGGGCTTGGATTCACATGACCTCTGGTCCTGTACTTGTTAAAGGACCCATTTTGTTTGTCTGGCACGTCCCATTGTCTGGCATAGTGATCTGGTGAATTTGGAGGCCAAGTTGGCAGCCTTAGGCTCTTTGCTTGCTGCCCCCTGTGAACAGTAGGCTGTGGTGCATTGTGGTGCATTTCTAAGATATACCTTTATTCGTCCCACGGTGGGGAAATTTCTATCATCTTTTTTCAGCAATTTGTGCTCCCTGGAATTGGACTGGGTGGGCTGGCCATTTGTCCCTGAAAACATGGGTGAGACTTGGGGTGCCCATGATATTGTCATCGATTTACTGGTGTTTAGTTGGTGATCAGTGTTGTTCAGTAGACCTGTTAGTGGCCATAATGTCATAACTGATTAGTGGGTGATTTTTAAGATAAACCTGAGTGGGATAGTGGCATACCAGAGTCAGTATTTGTTTTTCATAGCTCCTAAAGTTCATTAGCTCCTAAACTTCATAGCTCATAAAAGTTTGATCCTAAAACGTGGGTTTCTGTCTTACAGGTACTGTTGATTTCCTTTGTGTACTTTTTAAGAATGTGCTAGTAGGTGTGAAAAAGCAAGCAGCTATGTGCTTGTCTGTGAGATGCCCTCCAGTTATGTTCCATATGGTTGTTTTTAAGCTGTCATGTCCTGATGTAAGTTTACCTGGCTTGCTAAGCTTTTTTTCCACTTAACCTGCACGTTACCTTTGATGAGTCGTGGCTGATGTGAGATGAGAGAAAAAGGAGGAGAGGGGCTACTGTGTGGGACGACTTTCATGCACACACACACACACACACACACACACTAACAGAATCACTGCTCTCTGACAGAGTCTCTGTCGGATCACTGGAATCTTTAAAAAGAATCTCTTTAATCACACTTGCTTTTGCCTCCTTCTGAGGATTTCACTGAAATGTAGCATTGCATTGTCATTAAACAGATTCATCTGCCACACTGTTATAGAATTTTAAACTTTTTTTTTACTTCACAGGGACCGTTGTTGCAGTACATTTTCTAAAGAACAGTCACAACACTTGGACATAAAATAAAAAAAATGCTTTACACCCACACACACACACACACACACACACACACGGTTACAATGTTATAGTAAACAGTACATATGCGCGCAGATGTTGACTATACGAGTGACGCACGCGCACTGAGACAGAGCATGGGAGACGATTACACACAATCCCACAGCGCAAGAGAGAGAAGAACCATTGGCTCAGTTGTGATCACATATCAATTTTTTCTTTAAAAATTTTTGCTCGTCTTGCGAAACAATTACAGACCAAGTTACTCACAATCCAAGGTTTTACTGTACTGTTCAGTAGAGGAATGTAAGGTCAAATAATCTGTTTTAAATGGGTGTTTATTCTATGATATGTGCAGAATAAGGCCAGGAGCTGGAGATTCTTTTAAAGAAATCTTTGCCGACTCATTAACATAAATATTTAATAACTCTGGACTTAACCAGCAGCCCTGTCTTGATTTGCATTCATTTATCGCTAATTTTAACACTGCAATGTTTCTTGTATACTTTGATTTAAATGCGATGTTTTACGATAAGGTTGAGTTTTTAATCCATCTGCTCTGCTTTTAATAAGTCCTAAAGAAATCAATAACATTCTCAATCTGTCTGTCCATGCCCTGCTCCCATAGTGCACTGAATTTGCTCTTCAGGTTCACTCTAATTGTCTCCCTCATAATAATCTATAGGAACCTGGAGCAGAGTTCCAATTAATCAGCTCACTAATGAAAACCCCCCCACGCCCTCAACACCACCCCTCTAAGTCCACAGAGATGAAGACTACTTCATTCTCTCTCTCTCTCTCTCTCTCATTGCTCTCTGTTCTCATCGTGAAAAATAATGAACGTGTGCCATCCTCTGTCATAGCTTGCACACCTTTTAATGGTCCTTGGGTACCGACAGACTGAAGGGCTAATAAAAGGATGACCGAAATAATTACACTGTAAGAACAAAAAAGTACTAACCTGTACCTTTTTCACTGGGGTGGTAACTTTAAGGGTACATCTTTGTACTTTTAGTATGTTAGTGTTTTCTGATTTTTTCCATTATATATATTAACTTTAGCATGCTCCCCTTTGTTTCCCTGATTCCTTATAGGGCAATACTTCATGCGGTTTGCCAAATGTCTATAAAGCAGGATTTTTCAACTCCAATCTTTGAAGGCCAGTGTACAGTACAGTTTGTAGTTCACCAACACCTAAACACACCAACTGAACCTGGTAATTTTCAGATTAGTTGAATCAGCTGTTTTTGAAAAATCACTAAACTGTGGTGGGCACTAGCAAAATATGAATTGCTCATGCTTTGTGAAATAGTGGTGTATGGACCCCTAATGCCTCCCTCATGTGGCCTGCATGGGGTTCGGTGATAGGAGCACTTATTTACTTTGTATATACTTAGGGCATTGGCCTAGAACATATATACTTCTTTTTTTCTGTGAATAAATTGTAGAACATTCCAACACTTTATTGAGTGCATGCGTTTTTTGCTTTCAAGATTGGCAAGCATGTCAGAGCACAGAACTATTGGTTCATTCGTTAAGTTTAAACTTAGCAGTATGCATCTTTCATCTGGAAACAAATGTAGTGTATCTTTAATAACTGATTATAATACAAATGTCGATCGTAAGGACCACTGCTAATTTAATACAACAATTTTAATTACAAATTATACGATTGACAAAAACTTGTGAAAGTGAAAAGGAGAATTTTCTGAGTAAATCTTTTTAGAGTTTTAGTATTTTGTTTGTCTCCTTCTGCCTGACAGAATGCACTCAAGTTGGAACAGACTTCACAAGTTTGTACAAAAAATTTATGATGCATTTTAGAGCAGCTCTATTAGAGCATCGTCAGTGCTTCAGTAGGTGAGAATAGCTATGAGGAAAATCAGACCTTCTGTACAATACAGTTAACATGGTCCATATTATAAATTTGCTTACAGTTAAATAGGGAAAGTAGGGTAGAATCTTTTATATGTAAATATTTAATATATTGAACATTTGTATTATTTTAATATTGCAAGCATGGTCTTAGTCTTTAGTATATTTTTCAGAAAACAACATGAACAACCCCTTGAAAGAAAAGTTAGTTTATTACCCTATTCTGAGAGAGTAAATCTCTCATTTCTCTGTACCAATTAGCGATAACGTGTTATGAGACATTAAAGACAGCTGTTTTTCAACAAATGGTTATTTCTGAATCTTTGCAAACACTAAGCAATAAACAAAAATGCAATGTAAATACAGCATGTAAGTACAATTTAATGAGCAAATGTTGGACAAGGTGATTTATATGATTAAAATATACAGATGATGAACACCAATATATAAACACAAACTGTGACACATGGTCCTTTTTTGTTTTAGTAGGAAATGTAATAGATTGACAGGCTGTTCCTCATCCTTGGTGCAGTAAATGAACAGACATGTTATCCTTATGCTTTAGTGGAGACTTTGGAATGACCAAAAGAAACTCATCTGATGACCTCAGGGACCTTTGTGCAGAATCAGGGCAGAAATGTCAGCCACACAGGAGAGGCTACCCCCTCAAGAGATTACAAAATGAACAATAGGACTTAAACTGCAGTCTGTAAGCCAGTGAAGCCCAGCAAAAGAATCTAAAACCAAGATGATATGATACTTTTCTTGCTGTCTATAAGCTACATTTTGTTTTGTAAACACAGGCAACACACATTAACATCCATATAAAGCATATTACAAAAACCTAACTATTACTTTAATTTATTACCTAAAAACTGCATTTGGAGTGTTTGTCTTCATCGCAATCAAAACATTAAAACTGCATTAAGATGTAAAATACTTTAAAGTCACCACCTGGATTTAACTAAGCCAACAGGTAATGAGGTGTCCAATAGGTAATTGGATAATTACTGCAGTCATTAATACCCCACCCACAAAAAAAAAAAAAAAATCACATGCTCTAATATTTCTTGGGACCACCTTCTGCTTTGATTACGACATACATTTACCCTGGCATCATTTTGAGAAGCTTACCCAATGTCACAACATTTATTTTCATCCAGAGTTGCATTAATTTCTCTCCAAGATCTTTTATCAATAATGGGAGAGTTAGACCGCTCCAAAAAGTCTTCACAGTGGCCAATCCATGTATGAAAATAATGTCTCATGCTCCCTAAACCACTCTTTTACAATCTGAGCATGATGAATCCTAGCATTGTCATCTTGGAATATGGCCGTGCCATCATGAAATAAAAAAATCCATTGATGGAAAAACATGGTTATTCAGTATATTCAGATAGTCAGCTGACCTCATATTTTGGACAAATAACATTGACGAACCTAGGCCTGATCAACAGAAGCAACCCCACATTATAACACTGCCCCCATAGGGTTGTAGAGTAGGCACTAGGCATGACAGGTGCATCACGTCATCTGCCTCTCTTCTTACCCTGATGTAAGGTGATCTGGACTCATCGGATCATATGACCTTTTCCCAACGCTCCACAGTCCATTCTTTAGGCTTGCCATCAAATTTAAATATTTTTCTCTTTGTACTGTGCATGGTAATTTCACTATTAAACACAGCTGTAAGTTCTACAGTTGTTTTGTTATACTGTACTATTCAAACCAATCACGATCATTGAAATGATTTTTTGGCTCATGTTTTTCCTTAATAATGCATTAGACAGTTCTTAACTCAATGTTAGTAGTTTCAGCAATCTTCTTTGTCGTTTTCTTTGCTTGATGGAGGACAATAATTTGAATTTAAATTTTTTTACCATGACCACAGGATATGTCTTCTGACATGATTGTTTAAGAAATAAGAAGGCACTCACTGCATCAGTTATCCACTTGTTGCCAGATGAAACATATGAATAACTGCAGTAATTATCCAATGTAAGGCTTTTCCCTATTTGATTAGTTAAATCCTGGGGTGATTTTTTTTTTGCCTGTGTAGTGTATATTTCAGCTGGCAAAAAGTTATGCAGTTTTTTCACACCAACATTGGCACACTTTGTGGACCTCATTTTCTGCACAGGGCACTGTCATGATGGAACCATGGTTTGGTTCTCCTAGTTCCTGTGAAGGAAAATGTTAACGCTACAGGATATGAACACATTTTAGACAACTGTGTGCTTTCAACTTTGCAGAAACTGTGGCCATATAATATATACTTATGACTTAATTTGCTCAGAACCTATTCACCTTTGCTTCTCCTTCCACTAGTAACATAGAAAAGCTATTCTGCCTTTCTCTCCTGTGGGGATTCAGAGTTTGAGGCTTTTAGCTGAATGACACATTAAACTGTGTGTGTTGGGACATAGATGATGGCAAAGTCAAACCATGGCGCCACAATGACTGCTTTCAAAAAGGTCAGCTTACACCCTCACGCACTTTTACTAACACACACAGACACACACTAACACACTAAGGCATTACCATTAGTTCGACCAGAGTCATATAGCGGTCAGACATAGTGGTTTAGTGTCACCCTGGCTACGTGATTCCACAAATTCAACATGCTAACATCCTAACACAAGCCTTGGATACACCACATAACTTTTAACAAAATAACTAATAACAATATTAAGTTTTCTAAACGGCTAAGTTCTAGGAACATTTAGGTATTTTCAACTTCTATGAATTTTCAAATATTGTGGGCATTTAGACAACAAATGTTTAGAAATGTTCATATATTACTGTTTCATATTGTTTCCATATTATTTTTTATAGATAACATTGTGAAGCAAACCATTATTAAAGAAAATATTATTGGTAGTTCCTGCAATGACATTGTACTTTAACCACAATTATTTTGTTTCTGCTACAGCTATTTTGAGTTTGTTCAGGCGAACCTCAGCTATAAATGCTGCTCCATTAATTATTTCCTGTATTTGCATTTTCTCAGTTTGAAGTGTAAAGAAAAACAAGAAAAATTACTATATTCAAAGACAAGGTGACATGCTCTTAATTTATAGTGTTCATGAAAAAAAGCCATTTGAAATTCTTCAATTTTTACCAGCATACCAGTGTACCTCTTACTGTTCTACACATCCTGTAAACATGTCTACCTGCTCCATCATTAACCCGTGTAGGCAAAAATGTAATGTTTTTGTAATTGTTTTTGGCTAAACATTTTTTTTCTAATCAACAATGTTATGTGGAACATACTGGAATGATTACTCTATTATAATAGTTGTTATATTTTCTCAATAACATTTTATACCATTTAACCTAACAAATCTTTGGGGTCATCAAGAATTATTTTCGTATCTTTACTTTGAAGCCCACCTAAAATTCTTTTTTCACTTAGACGTTGAAACAGGGTTGCCTTCCTAACCGTGATTTATAATTTGTGCATCAAGCCTGAAATGCACCTCCCCAGAAATGTAACTACACATCACAGCAATGCAGACAGCAACAACTGTGATTGGTTCACCTTGTAGTATCGCATTTCCAGCTTCTTCTTGAATTGAGATGATCAGCTATTAGCTCCAGCTCCAACAATATCTATTCAGTTTTATTCATCATTGTTTGTAAAAAAGAAAAAAGAAATATATAGAAATCCCACCACTATCTAGTGGTTATTACAGTGTGAGAAAAGCCAGCACACATGTCGAAGTGCTCACAAGCTGTAGACCACTTCAACAGCCTATGGTGTATAAACTTGATTCTGGCTTAAGACACCACCTTTGTAACGCTGTGGATAAAAAAATGAAAAGAAAGCATAAATTTTCCTTTATTTTAGAGGGTTTCGCTTTTAGCTTTTAATTTCCCACAAGTGCACACAAGCACTCAGATCCCCAAGTAACAGACCTAGACACTGTATACTGGTAGCGTGTTAAGCCCTTAAAAAGAAGGTGTGTGGTTCATACCCTGCTAACAACCAAACCCATTGCCACTCATTATACACTTGACTATCCATGTCAAGCCTACATTGGATTCCCCATAATCTTATATGTTCTTTTGAGAACAGGGAATTCCAATCCACAGCAGGGTACAAGTACACACACACTTACACACTGTGGACAATTTTGGAAATGGCAGTTAGCTTAATCTGCTTGTCTTTGGACTGTGGGAGGAAACTGGACCACTAAGCACACAGACCCACAGGTGGAACTCAAACTCTCTACCCAGGAGGCTCGAGGCCACAGTGCTAACCACTATGCTACCGTGCCACCAATGACTAACTAAGAAAATAAAACTTTGCCAACTTCTTTCCATCCAGTCCACTGTATTTTTTTTATTGCATAATAGTGCATTATATAGGTAAAGCTCTTCAAGACACCTACTGTAATGCTTTCTCCAGTGCTTTACTTGGCAGGCTACCTTGGGATTTACTGCTGATTGTGTTGTATAGTTGTTTTTGCACTTTTAGATAAATAATTTATATGTAGTAACATTAGCTTTTACCCCTGGCAAGTGGAAGCCCAAATGACTCCTTACCCTCTTTCATAATAATACCCTATTCTGATTGGCTGTTATTGGTTTAAGGGTAAGGCAAATTAAAAACACATTTAACTAAAGTTTGTCATGTGATTAACCTGTGTGTCCATCCAAGATGGCTCAAATGCTTTATCCAATGAACTAACTTCCATGCTTATGGCTCTTTCTTCCAGGTGCATTGCTGTGATGCTATTTTAAGTTTTGCACAATATAATATATAACTGTAAATCCACACCCTGGCTACACCATCTCAACATGGCATCAAGGCAGCTGATGTCTGTTATTGAAACTGTTAATTGGCTGTTGATAGGCTGCTTTGGGCTGTTATTTTGACCTGCTCTGACTGGCTTGAAAATTAAAAATATTCATTTTCTATAAATTTTCATTGTAATTCAAAAAAAAAAAAATCCACGGGCGGACGCCCAACCAAGATAAATTTGCTGTGAATTAA
>JAOVVB010000032.1:6869152-6883447 GCA_028570985.1 Heterobranchus longifilis
ATCTCTATCTGTTATCACCCAAATGAGGATGGGTTCCCTGTTGAGTCTGGTTCCTCTCAAGGTTTCTTCCTATTGCCGTCTCAGGGAGTTCCTTGCCACTGTCGCCGTCACCCTTGGCTTGCTAATCAGAGACATTTCATTCATCATTCATTCATTCATCTCATTATTATCTAGACACATTTTTCTCACACATAAACACTTCCAAATATATATTAAATTTTTTTATTTTATTTCATTTTTGTAAAGCTGCTTTGAGACAATGACCATTGTTAAACGCGCTATAAAAATAAAATTGAATTGAATTGAATTGAATAATATGCAGTAGGTAGTGTTGTGCTCGTTCTCTCTTCATCTGGTTTCCTCCCTTCTACTGAAAAAAGATCAAATGCCTGTAGGTGTGAATGTGCAAGGTGCTCTGAGATGGACCGGTCCAAAGTGTAAATGTGTTCTCACCTCACCTCCAGCGTTAATGGCACAAGCTTTCGGATCCACTGCAACACTGTTCAAGATACAATGCTTACTTAAAGTGAATGAAATTATTTTACAGGTGATTTTTCCCCATACATTGTCTAAGTGAACATTTTTATAAATGTCTGACTCTGCATCAAATTCTCTCTATAAAATATACCATGATTAAAAAAAAAATTAATCTCTTAATACTTTTTTGTTATTTTTTACGGATACAAAACAAAACAGATTGATGTGACAGTCTGGATATAAATAATGAATGGATCTGGGTTATCTCACGATAAGAGGCTCTTTTTCTTCTCTGTACACTGGAATATGAATGAGCATTATTAAAATGATCCTTCATAATCCAGTATCTACTGCGGTTCTCTCTCTCTCTCTCTCTCTCTCTCTCTCTAAGATTCTGGGAAATGATAATGTCAGCAGGAAGCAGTGGTAACAGCTCCAGATCGATATCCTGCTAATAACTGCACCATCTGACTAAACCTCTTCCTACACACGACCTCAGTCCAGATTATAGAAGCGTGCATGCCACATTACAAATGATTAATATTTATGGAAATGGATTACATTATTATAAAATAGCGAACATGGCTTAATAAGCACAGCATCATGTCTTTTGTGAAAAATAATCATATCAAATAATATTTGCTTTAACAGATGAATACTATGGCCCTTTCTTATTATTTACACATGAGCAATCAAAAGAAGAGATATGAATATTTAAAATGAGTTGATGCATTTATAGTGTATTTTTTTGCTGTGACTGTTTGTCAGAGATGGATATTTGGAACCCCTAATAAAATTTTCTGTGACAAAGAATTTGAGTTATAGTGTCACTAAAGGCAGTTCCAACACTTACTTTTCTTCTGGAAGAATCTTTACCATGATTGGTGCTTGTGAACCTCTTTAGACATTACGCTTCATTTATCAATGATTTAGGGGAGTTGTGCGTAAATTATTGCATAAGCCTGAACCAAACCAAAGATTTCTACTGGAAGTTTCAGGAAAGCTGATTTTCTTCATGCTCACAAGTGCTTGTTTACTTTTAAATGAACCAGACACATGAGTAGCACAGCTGATTTGGAATTAGTGATGCCCACAAAAGTCCTTAAAAGGCAAATTTTACTGCACTGATGATTAAATGACAAAAAAGAGACTCTGAGGTAGAAGTAAAAGAGACTTAAGACATGTGTCTTTGCCAATAAAAGCATATGAGGAGTATTCAAGTCAAACTGGGACTTGTGATAAAATGTCTAACGAATAATTAAAAAAGGGATAAAGCAACTTGACACTTACAGAAGATTTCAGCAGCAGTAAAATATTTGAATGCTGCAAATGTTTTAAAGAAGGCTGTATGTCCGTGAATGATGATCCTACCTGATCCTTAAAAATTGACAGATTCCCACATTTGTCCAAGGGAACTATAAACACAATCATTCATGAACACCACTTGCACATTACAGGAACTCGACTGGAATTGCCACACTGCCATGTCCAGTCTTGACCTCACTCCAAGCCAGTTCCACTTTGGGCCTTCATTTCAGCATCAGCATTTCGGATGTGAAGCAGGCAGTCCAATCACGGCTCTGATGACCTGAAAAGACTTTCTACCTTGATGGTATCCAAGCACTGGTGAAATGCTGGGATAAGTGCATTAGTACAGCAGGAGTTTCTATAGAGAAAGCATTTTTACTCTCATACTGTACCTACAGTATGTTCTATTATTTTGCACAATCAAAAGTACCGGCTTGACTTGAACACCCCCTGTATATATTATTTAATATAAGTGTATCAGCACCTGTAAAGGATCAAATCTAGAAATAAATTAATACACAAGTGAAGTAGGTGTAAATAAATTCAGGTGAAATGAAAATGATTTGGCAGAAGCAAAGAGGGCATTGGTGGCTCAGTTGTGTGTTTCTCGCCTGTCATGCGGAAGGCGTGGGTTCGATTCCCACCCAATATCCAAACCCCGAGCCAGGGTTGCATCAGGAAGGGCATCCGGTGTAAAACCTGTGCCAAGTTGTTGTATAGATCGGATAGTCTGCTGTGGTGATCCCTTGACGGGTCAGCCCTAAGACTAACAACAACAGAAGAGACAAAGAATGATCTAAAAAAATATGGTTTGGCAAATTTGTATCTGATTTATAGACAAGCTTTCATCTTCTAAACAAAAATCATCCCAATCTTTAAATCATTGGAGGCATTTGTTTATGACTTATTAGTTGTACACACAGACCTTTCTGTTCTGTTCATGCTGTATCAGTCCTTTTGTAATAATTGTAAGCCTCAACTTATTTTTATTTTAAGTGTATAGGCTAGCTCAGTCTCAATTTTTAGTTTATAGTAATATTTTTAGTAATATTTTTAGTTAATGGCAATAATATAAATGGACTGTGTTTGTTTTTCGCTTTGTCTTTGCCCTATCGATCCGGCGTACGGATGTGTTTTTGATAGAGACACCAAAGCACTTGTGTAAGTCCCGATGGATAACGCTGGTTGCTACAGTAAATGCTGTAATAAATAATAAAAATGACCAATTTAAACTCCATACATAAAAGTGTAGTCCATGCACAGATGATTAGAGGGCGATCAAGGATTATCATTAATTAGTCTTCTTATAGGTAAATTTGTAGTCACTCAGGAGCAAAAGTAGGATTTGAAAGTTTCCTTAGACAACAGGATTTCCATACATAGGCCTACTTTTTGCAGCATTTACAAGTAAATCCGTACATATCCAGCTCAGGCTAAATGTGTCCATTATAATGGGCATTACATGCTATAAACATCATTAAAAATATGCAGAGTTCATTATTAAAAAGTGATTTATTGCTTAAGAGAATATGTGGAATTTTTATAGACCCAGCGATTTTATTATTTTTTTTAAAGAAGCTTGTAAGAGGAAGCAAAACAACACTACAACAAAACCCACAGGAATGAAAAGTAATTGTAATTGTATACTTTTTTCTCCCCCCATGTAGTAAATTATTAAAGAATACAAATAAACAGTATATGGGTCAATGAAGGGATGTGTGAAAAAATGCATAAATAATAAATGATATCCCACTGTTACTTATTTCTTTTTATGATTCTTTCAAAAAACTCATTAAGAGGGAAATATATGAAATTGGAAATATTGTCATTTAAATTGGTAATTTTTAGTTGCCTTGCAATTTTACCACCAACACAGAAAAAAGTAACAATAAAAGTCCATATTAATCTCTGTGGCATATTTAAAATAATATTGTTTATTTCCATTTTGATCCATTTTATTGTGGATTGATATGGTCAAGGAAAGAATAAAGTGCACTCTATGCCACTGTTATGTCTTTTATTATATTATATGTAACCAACACAGGTGGCATAGTGGCTTAGTGGTCTTGCACCTCCAAGGTCAGAGTTCAATTCCTGCCTTGGGTCTGTATGCATGGAGTTGGCATGTTCTCCCTGTACTTGGTGGATTTCCTCCAGGTACTCTGGTTTCCTCCCACAGTCCAAAGACATGCAGATTAAGCTAATTGCCGTTCTCAAATTGCCCGTACTGTGTGAATAAGGATGTGAGAGTCTGTTTATGTGTGTGCGCTGCGATGGATTGGCACCCTGCCTTGTGCCATAAATCTTCTGTGTTAGGCTCCAGGCCCAACGTGACCCTGTATACAGGATAAAGCGGTATAGATGATGAGTGAGTGAAAGTGAGTACCCCACACACACAACAGATTTCGATTTGTTGACCCCGAAAAAGTAAACCAACATTCAGAAACCAGATGGGGAAAAAATAAGTCTACCCTTCCTACATCCACAATCAATAAGAGAGTAATTAGCATCCAGATGTTACTAATGAAAACCACAGGATTACTTAATCATTAAGAAGTATACAAATGTACAACTATACAAATACTTCCTCACACTTAATCACTACACAAACATAATTTAAGCAAAACAATATTACATCACTTTCAGTCAGTTTTATTCGCATTCCCTCCATGTACACACAGACACACACACAAATGCTAAAGGACATATTCAGAGTCAGCAAAAGTGAAGTCAGAAAAGTACTTACTATGTATATCTTCAGAGTTGAGTGGTACACAAGTTTAAGCTGATATTTTGATTGTGACTTACAGATTACACAAATCCCCTGACTGCAGGCCACACCTCTGAGTTTGCCATACTGGCAAGGCTGAACATACAGCAATGCTACTCCATAGAATCGTGAGTTAATGTCTAGTGTATAACTGAAACATACCTCTGTGTTAGGAAAACTACTCCATGTGTGCACTTGTCTGTAGTTATGTCTAGACCTGCGCATAGCTTCGGTATTAACTATACTTTGTGTGTGTAGCTTAACTCTGAATACTCAACTCTGAATAGCCGAACAGACTTACTGATAAGATTTGATTGATACAAATTAGAGATACTAGTGCTTTAGCTCTTTATGCGCCAACTGATAAGACCAGATCAATAGCAAGAATTAGCAAGAGAGAGAGAGAAGGAGAGAGAGAAAGAGAGAGATGGGAAAGTAAACATTAAGATGCTGAGAATAAGAGAGTGGTTTTGTGTACTATGGGAAGTTGTGTAAGAAGCGGAGACGTGGGCAGACTCCCTTAGTGTGTGCTCTAATCAGGTTTAGAAGATTGACCTGAGACAAAACTCTGAAGTTCAGGAAGGCCAGGATAGGGTACCGGTTATTTCCAGTGAGTGATGCCTGCAGGGCTACAGAGCACCACAGATGAAAATACTGAGGTTCACTACACAAAAGGTGCCATCAGTTAAAAAAAAGTGCTTCACAAAACATTTTCTACACAGAGCTGTACAGGTCGGCATACATTACATTCACAGAAGCATCCGTAGAATAAACAAGATATTATAACTGTGCAAAGTTGAGCCGACCAACTGGGTAAATTGCATCCGATCAATTGAAAGTGTGAGAGTTTCTCCTCCGAGTGAGATTTAAAGTCTCAACAGGACTTCAGGATAAGCAGCGCTACTGAGTCACAGTGGAAACATTCCATCTCCATCTTCTGCTGCTTGCAGGCCCCCGCAGCCTGCCGGGGCAATACCGCTTATTAAATTATCATAAAAGCCTGGCGCTCAATAAAAAGAGCTCGCTAGCCCTAATGGCCTGCAATTTTTATTTCTCAAATGAAGTTATAGCCAATAGGAAACCTACGACCCTTACATGCCCTCACTCACGCTTCCTTCCTTTCACTCTCTTCATTAAGAGGATGTGCAGAACAGACTGGCCAGGGATCCACAAATATCATAAAGAAGGAGTCTAATTATAATTAATAAGCACAATGCAGCAGAGAGAAAAAGAGAGAGAGAGAGAGAGAGAGAGAGAGTGAGTATGTGGGAGAGAGACAGCTATATTTATATTTATTAGGGTACTTAATTATGTTATATTTTAGTTTTTTTAGTGCCCTATATATATTAGTAGTAACAATACAATGTATTCTCACAAACCAAGTAAACTGTTAATAGATTAACAAATTCAGCACTTAAAAATAGTTTATTATGTAGGATGGATGTTCAAGTCAAACCCGGACTTTTGATGAAATTTCTTGTGAATGAAGGTGTAAAAACAATTGACATTTCAAAAGAGTTCAAGCACAGAAAGATGAAAGCTGCAGTAAAACACAATGGTGCAAGCTTTTAAAGAAGACTGTATGTCTTTGAATGACAATCCCGGCAGGTGTGTTCACAATTATGACAATCAGAACATGTGACAGAAGTGCACACAATGTGTTTGTGAATGTTTTGTTACAGAATGTGTGAACATTTTTTTTTAGCTACATCCCCACAAGGATAGATGGATTTGTCAGTTTTGCCTAGCTGGTGCTGATGAGGAAAACTTTTTTTTTCAGCAAAACGTTTCCTTTTGGTTTCTGGAGCTAAGTTTAGATTTCAGATGATAATAGATAATAAGACAAAGTGAGTATGTGTGTGTCAGAGAAAGAGAGAGAGAGACAGACAGACAGAGAGAAAGAGAGAGAGACAGACAGACAGAGAGAGAGAGAGAGAGAGAAAAAGAGGGAGTAAATGTGAGAATGGCTCTCCAATGTGTATGATTCTTTGTGTGTGTGTGTGAGTGTGTGTGTGCGCATCTGCCAGCTTTCTGCAGACTGACATTGAAGCCTGGGTCGATATCCAATCACCTGCATCTCTCAGCAACAGTACACACAATCGTACACATTCCTGATAAAATCGTGCACGCAATCAACTTTTTTCTAAAAGTCCAAACATAGCTAGGAACAGTTATTTTTCTTACAAAATGCACATGTATATTCTTTCCTACAGGAGAACAAGCACAAGCATAAAATATAAAGAGCTCGGATTGAGAGTGCTTATTTTTCACTACTGTAAGCTGTTTATAATCTCTTTATTTCTTTGGTATGTGTGCGCATCTCTGCAGCAGTGACATTTTGCATCTCTCAGTCTTTGACCCTGTATTCAGCTCCTCCTTCAGACAGAAATACTGAAATCTTTTGCTGAATTACACCATAGTAATTCAGCCACCGTTGAGAGAGAGAGAGACACTTTAAAAAATGATAAAATAAGGCATTATACAGTGCTGTGAGGTTGAACAACTCGTGGCTTATTTATTACACCACTGCTATAATTTGCTTCACCTGAATTAAATATTTTATAGGCAGTTACAGTGAATGTCCTATTTCCTTTGACTGATGCTATTTTTATATTCACATTTGGCAGTCAGATATCACTGAGGAAATAATCTTATTCAGAGCCAGTTGTGCACGGTAACACCACCTCCTATTGGTTAGCTCATTTTAGGATCTGGAAGGTCGACTAATATCATTCTAAAGCAATAGAAAGAAGAATACATTAACTGAGCTACACTTTATATTTTGACTCGCTATAGTTTGAAATACACAAACCAGCAACTTTATCTGTTCACCTCGACATTAATGCAATTATCTAGTGCAAGTGAAGTGCATACGATTATGCAGATGCAGGTCAAGAGCTTTGGTTAATGTTCACATCAAACCTCAGAATGGGAAAAAAAGGTTAATTAAAGCAGAGCATGTTAGTGTGGGCCAGAGGTGCAACTTTTATTATTTTGGAACCTGCTTCTGGGGTTTACACAGAATGGTGCAAAAAACAAAAGACATCTAGTGAATGACTGTAATGGCTTGTTCATGAGGGAGGTCAGAATGGTCCAGGCTGATTGGAAAGCTATGGTAACTCAAAGAACCACTTTTTACAACCATGATGTGAACCTATATGACATGCTGAACCTTGAGGCAGATGTTCCCCAGTAGCAGAAGATCATGTTGGGTTTCCTGCTTGTCAGCCAAGAAAAGGAATCTGAAGCTACGGAGAGTTCTGTGCAACCCATCTCACCTTTTTCATGCTGCTTTTATTTATGAAATGAAGCAAAGGAAAACTCCCAAACCTGCTAAAGTCAGTTAGAGACTCAATAAGTTCAAAATAGTGCATTAATGATCTTGAAGGTTCAAGACCCCTTTGGGCAGTAAGTCAATAGGAATACTGGACAGAACAGGTAAGCCAAGCCGTATACCAGAAGAGGGACGGAACTTAATGTTGACTTATTAAGTGCATAATGGACAGAGGCAGCACCAGTAATCATGCTTTGGCTGATTGATCAGCACAACTGTGTGATCGATGGTCTGCGTTCGGGCCTTTCACTCTCAGGTGTATCGTAATCAGTCTCAGTAATTAAAAGCCATTGATGGAGGTAAGGAGGGGTCTTGCCCTGGTGCAGGGAACCACACCAAACTGTATCATGCAAGCACTTGTCTATCTAGATAGTTCTTCAAAGCGGTGTTAGATAAACACACCCGGCTCTTTGCATGTATTACGTAATTACGTATATCATACTGTTATGTTTGCTGTTCAGTTCTAAAATGATTGGTGAGAAGCTGTTTATTAATGAACATAGGATCTGAAACTAATATCAGCCATAATTGAAATCACAGGTTAATATTAAGTTTAATTTCTGCCTCAGGTCTGGTGTGTGTGGAGCTTACAAATTCTCCCCATGCTTGCTGAGTTTCCTCTGGGCACTCTGGTTTCTGCAAGTCCAAAGACATGCAGATTAGGCTAATTGGCGTTTCCCAATTTCCCCATAGTGTGTGTGAGTGAGTGTGCGCGTGCGTGTGTGTGTGTGTGCACGCACTAAAAAGGATTAGCACCCTGTTCAGACTTTACCCCACCTTTCGCTCTAAGTCTCCTGGGATAGGCTCGTGACTCAGTGTTCAGGATAAGCAGTATAGAAGACAAATGAATTCATGGAAAAAACACTTACAGAGACTTGTATAGCAGACACACCACATAATCTAGGCCTTATATAAAATTGATTAAAAAAAGGATTTGAAATGTAGAGAAGATAATTGTGATTATTAAACATCATGGAAAGAAAAAGTTTATCCATCATTTTCTCAAGGTTTTATTTTTAATTTAATTTAAAATGTACTCATGTAAGAGTAGCTGTACTTCAAAATATTATTACTCAAGTGGAAGTGAAAAGTACTGTAGTCATCCAAAATATTACTCAAGTAAGAGTAAAAAAGTATTCATTGAAAAGACTACTCAAGTACAGAGTAACTGTTTCAATCGTAGTGTCCGATTTATTATTTTTTAAAATTATAATAATTATACAGTATACAGTGTATATATATATATAAATTATATACACAGACACACATATTATAGTATAATTATAATAATGATATATGCCAACATTGCAACATTCAATGAAACAATATGTGTCTGTTTTGGCAGATAGAAAAGACACTGCAGTATGAAGCTATTCTTTTGCAAGCCAAACATGCTTTGTATATGATGCCAGGGATGCCGGCTGAAGATTTTTTCCCCGCTCTGCCCCCTGACTACATGTGGTTATTGTTATTGCCTTTGATTGGTCAAACGGACTCATGTGATTATTGTTGCTGCGTCTGATTGGTGAAACAGTCATGTGGTAGATCTACTGGCTGCGTGTGTAGAATAAATGGTTAGAAAAGTAACGAGTCGAGTGGAGCCGAATGTAGCTAAGTAAGAGTAGTGTTTCTTCTTCACAAATCTACTCAAGTAAAAGTAAAAAGTATGGTGCAGTAAAACTACTCATAGAAGTATATATTTTTTTTTCCAAAAGGTTACTCAAGTAAATGTAACGGAGTAAATGTAACTCGTTACTACCCACCTCTGTTAATGGCACATTACTGTGGTATACTGTGAGTTGGATGATAAATTGATGATAAAGGAAAACAATACATTTTAAGTGATAACAGTGACTCTACTTCATGTCATGTAGCATCATTTCACACTCCTGTTGTTGATTATTTCCCTCTGATGTCATGAATAATTTGCTTAGTATAGTATATAGTACAACAAACCTGATTTCATGGAAAGTTTTTATGCAAATCAGAACAAACGTGTCTGACATGGTTGGTAGGAATGCTATTCCCGTTCCAGGCCTAATCATAATCTTTGTTACTTTTCATACAAATTGAGTTGTGTGAGAAATTTGCAAGCATGAGATCTTGTTGATTGCAGCCAACCTTCTGTAGCCAAACACATTTTCTTGTTATTTTCCAGCTGCTCTGCTAAGCTTGAATGCACACAAAGACACACGCAGACAGACAGACACACACACACACACCCACACACCCACACACCCACACATTTTTAACTCTATTGCATAATGCAATAGAGTGGTGCTCCTGTGACCAATAATGTCATTTTGGGACCATACCTCATAAATTTTAAGAGGTTAATCGTCTTTTTCGCTCTCTGGGAGAAAAAAAAAAAAAAAAACACTTTTCCAAAATGATTTTCTTCCAACTTCGCAGGTGTAAGGGGTGTGTCATCTTAATGGTATGACACTTTTGCAGTATTTACAAAAACGTCTTTGACTTCTGTGACTGTTCTCTCTTTCTCGTTCTTTTTCAATCCTGAAGTCACTCTGCATCTATTTACAGCTCCTGCTGGGTGCTCTTAATTAATCCAAGATTGCAAAAATTAATTTAACTGCAGGGTAGCTAATCAATATCCATGTCCTAAGTCCATTAAATATCTGTCTGTCTCTGTCTCTGGCACACCCTCTGGATTTACAAGTTGATTTTCTCACCAATTAATCATAAAACCCCTTTTACATTCTTTAACCGAGGTCAATTGGATCAATGGACTCATTATGAGAAGAAAGCTCCCACAATCCCATGCAAGAAGATGCAAGGACTGACAGAAACCTACGCACAGGGTAAGGAGCACACAAGCTTGTCTATTCATGTTTGTCTGCTGTAAATTTGCCTGAACTGCTGGTTAGTAAATGTAATAAATGAATTACAAGCATGAATGAGCGCACAAATATATTCGGAGTATAGGGAGCTGTTACAGTTCACAGTTCAACAACATGCCAGTGGTAGACAAACCTTGTCTAGAGCCCCTCCCGACACATACAATCTTAAAGGATAACAGCAATTTGAGAATGCAGATGGCAAGAAGCTTCTCTGCTGGAACCTTGTAACAAACCAAAGGCAAGCCTTGTGCTTTAAATTTCACTCTCTGACACCACACACTTACATGCAAGAAAGGAACAAATGAAAATAAAAGCAACATGATCTGTTATGTCCTCTTCACACAAGGCAATAATAGGATATATTTTCATTTATTCCCCCACTCACTGGCCTCATAGATATTCATAGTAACATATTCGTTTTGGTCAAAAAATAACATTTAGGTAGGGGTCTGAAATATGGTAAAGCTGCTCTTGAAGCTTAGAAATACAGTACTTTTATTTATATATTCTTTTGAAAGATTGACCTCTAGCATTTGGGTTAAATGGTATTTTAAAACCTGCACTATTAAGCCAGCACTGTGAGCCTTTCAGTGTCTTCCAATGCCCAAGTAACATTATGTGAAATATTATTTTTGTGTATTACCAAATTTGAGTGCTATCCTAGCAATGTTTTAATCAAAAATGAATAAATACATCCACCAATGAATCCACCAGTCAGCGAACTGTCAAGACAAGACCAAGTATTCCACTAAGCATATATAATTGAGAATCCTACTGTATATCCAAACCTAACAATTTGCTATGCTGCTTAAGCAAAAATTAAATTTGAGGTCCAAGAAGAGGTTAAACAAGACTATTTGAACGTCCACTAGCAGCCTAAAAACTTTTCTTATTTGGAATCTACAACAAAGAATTTTTTCTTAAAAAAAAAAAAAAAATCAAAGGAGAATTTTTTTTGAGGAAGTTATATCATTATCACCCATTATCTGCTTTCTACTGTTACCCAGAAATGTCAGCACTTGAATGAATGTGATAAACGAAAGAGAAACCACTTCAGATTTGTGACCCAAGATTTGGACCACCTCCTTCAAAAGCATTGAAAAACAGTAAGAGTTGTATCTTATGTACCTCCCAACAGATATATATTAAATATGATTATATAAGGGCTTTAAAATCCCGCACAGAATCTTTATAATAGAATCCTCAGAAATGTGTACAATGTTCACCCAAATAACAGATACTGTTAGCATGTAGATGCATGAGAAGTTCTGTCAAAATGAGTCTAACATGGGAAAATGCTCAGAACAAAAATAACAATCAATACAACAGTTTTGTAACTTATAAATATGAATACATTTGTCTCTTGACTCAGGTATGTCAACTTAACTTGCAAATTGAAAAAAAAATCACAAACTTTATGTCTGACGCGTGTTGACATTTGTTTATGTATTTAGTCTAAATTAAATCATTCTGACTAGACATTCTCATGCACCCTGATCTGAAAAAATGTGCATTTACATTCATGAAGCATTTTACCAAAATATAACATTTTCTTTTTGATAAAAGTTCTAGCTACTGTGATGTGTTTAAGCTGCTAGGAATATAACATAAGTTTTTTTTCTCCAACTTTGAGGTTCGGAATAGGCTTCCATTAATTTCTAATAAATTCTGCCCTCTGCGTTATACTTGGTTACAAGACTTCAGTCTCATCTATGATTGTTAGATGTTTTACTAGGTATGAAATAAGGAGTCAATCAGTAGCCCCTTCATCAGCCAGAGCCCCAGGAGATGAAAAGAAACACAGGTGGAAGGGAGTTGTTCTGACACTTTACAATGAAGTGTTTACATGGCTAATATTTACCTACTGAGCAAAATATCAAAAGGTTTACACCACCCATCTTATTCCGGTTGAAAATGTACTCCTATTGTGCCGAATCGGGTCAGTTTCCGACTGAGGTGTTTACATGATGCATTGTTATTTTGATTGGGCTATCATTCCGATTGTCATGGTGTGCACTAGTGTAGTTACTAATTTTCTCTCTCTCTTCGCACAAAAGGGCTCACTAGGTAGGCGGCGAGAAGAATGTGTGGTGGATGTTTTATTAGAGAGTGGCATGCAAGTGGGGTTATGTCATGCACCACAGAAAATTCTAAGGTGGGTGGACTGACAGCCTTTGGCAGCCACTAAAGGACCACAAGAGCTGTTGCGGCTCCTTGATTATCAATTTTATACAAGTAAACTGGTGACAAAATCATGGGCACCCAAGGCTCATTTATGCCTGTGGGGACCAAAGGCCAGCCCGTCTGGTCTGATCCCACAGAAAAGGCAGAAAAATATCGGCAGAAATCACATGCTGGTATCAACAGAAAGGCAGCAGAACAAACAGTGTTAACAACCCACCGCACAAGGCCTGGCAGGCAAAGAGCCCAAGGTCTCAGACCCGGCTGCCAAATTCCGCAGGTCCCATTCCAAACAAGTACCCATGGGATGCTCCGGACAAACAAGTCTGATCCCTAGAGGCCCGACCACGCATCCCACAGACACTCTCAGAGGCGTTGTGGAGTCATGTTTGGAGGGGCCAGAGCTGCCCTGAGAGCACAAGGAGAACCCACACAATGTTTTGTGTTATACTGACATAGCTAATCTGTGTATTTGAATTCACTGTGCTTATACAGTATGTTTAAGTGAATAAAAAAATAGATGCATGTATGGTAGACTTAAGTAAGTTTACTTATAAAATCAAAAGCATACAAAACCACAGAAATAACCCCACACCCCCAAGGGTTAAATAAAGTGTTGTTGTTTCTAGTTGTGGCATTTACATCTGCAGTCTCTCAGAATGAGGCAACCAGAAATGTCAATATCTATAAACCAGGCCTTCATGAGTTTCATTGGATGTTTTCATCAATAACTTTCTCAGTCTGCCTCTCCAAAATCCAACTTTTCCCCCCAAAGAGATGCTTCAGATGTAGAGTGATGTGTAGACCTTTTAAACCTCTGAGGTAGCTCTCTATGGAACAAAGGTTTGAACAGTAGAAATCTATCAATCAGTTTCCCCTGTGTGATTCAGTGGGCTAAAATGTGATTTAAAGATGTCTGAATGTCCGCGACACCTGATAACATCTTCAGCAATGGCATTTAGACTCTACTCCGACAACACGACTGCACGGAAGAAATCCATCCAATCATCTTAACCCTTCTATACCACACATTTCTCTCTCTCTCTCTCTCTCTCTCTCTCTCTGCGCATGCGCTGGGTGTGAGTGAGCGTGCGGAAGGCTGTCTGGCATCCTGCCAAGTTTTTCGGAGACTGTTTGTTTATTTATTTATTTTTTCAATTAGTAAATGTTTTAGTTTAAATAAAAGTTTAAAGTAAGAGAGAGTGAGCGGAGCACCATGGCCTCTGAGGCCGGTGTAGAGACTTTGTCCCTCCGACATGGCATCAGGTGTGTGCCGGAGGGAGGCGTACGGATTGAGGACGTGTTGTTAGCGGTGGGGGAGCAGGTCGGGTGTGAGAACATCTACTCTGCCTCCCGGATGAATAAAG
>JAOVVB010000032.1:6990288-7001154 GCA_028570985.1 Heterobranchus longifilis
ATTTTCTCCAAGCCCCAACCGCTGTTACCGTGGCAACCACTTCTCTGCCCTAATACAGTGCGGGGAGAATTGTATCACACACACACACACACACACACACACACACACACAAACACACACACACACTGTGGAAATGCCAGCATGTCCTTGTCTTGAAGTACCCAGAAGAAACCTACCAATCACCTAGAGAACTGCACAAATGCAAGGCAGGACTTGAACCCTTGTTCCTAGAGGTGCAAGGCTACAGTGCTAACCAGTACACCATCATGAAATTAAATTCAGTTAATTTATAATGCACTTTAAACACTGGATATTGTCACAATTACACAAATATAGGTTTAGGAGTGATATAAAGTTAAAAAAATAATCCTTTTTTATTCAGATTCATCACTTGATTAACAAACCAGGGGCAATTTTGTGAAGGAAAAGCTCTCTGATGACATGAGTATGATCCAACAGTATGATTCTCTGGGTACTCTGGGCAATGTTCTGCAAGGGATCCTTGGGGCCTGGCATTCATGTGGGTATGACTGTGACAGATACCACCTACATATGCATTGTTGCAGACCAAGTAAATCCCACTCATAGCAACAGTATTTTTTAATAGCAGTGACCTCTTTCAGCAGAATAATGCACCCTGCCACACTGCAAGAATTGTTCAGGAACATAACAAAGAGTTCAAGGTGTTGACTTGGCCTCCAAATTCCCTTGTTTGTCTTCTGCTGAACAAAGAGATCTGATCCATGGAGGACCCACTGCACAACTTACTTAAAAGGCTTAAAAGTTCTCCTTCTGACATCTTGTTGCCAGATACCACAGCACACCGTCTGATATCTTGTGGAGTCCATGCCTTTAGAGGTCAGAGCTGCACCACATGGGGGATCTACACAATAAAAGGTTGATTGGTGTGCACTGACTTAAAATGAGAAATATGAAAGCACTTCAGAAGGCATCATTGCCTCTTTACCTTTAAATACAGCCCTAATGTGCAGAATTGAAGAAACATTTTGGACTATTTTCTTTAATTCTGGTGGAATGTTGACATAATACTGGAGACAACTGACATAGGCTAGGATTATGACAGTGCAGTGTTGGGCTGACTTATATTTGATGCTCATGACAGCTCACCTGAGGGCATAAAGAACTTCTGCTATGTGAAAAGTGAGTGGTAAATAGTAATATGCACAGCTGTAAGGTCATGTGACAGCATAGCACTGGTATCTATTAGTGTAGCACTAGCTAATTGCTAAGTCATTTTTGTTTTGTTTCTAAAAGCTTAGCATTAGATTTAGTGAAGCCATCTGCTCTACTTCACCCTACTTGTGGGTTGTACCTGGTGGAATAATCATTTATAAATGCTTTATAAATATAACTTCTTGCCAGTTGTCACAATACAGTTCGCTTATACTGGTGTCATGTGTGTAAGTACACAGCCCTTAAATACATTTTTATTTAATCATGTTTAGAGTTGATGGGCCATACTAACTAAACTTCTTCCTTAAATTTGATTGTTAAAATTTGGTATCATTATTTCTCTTGGCCTATGACAGTTTTTTTTATAGATACATTGACAATGATTTTATTTTATTCACTGTGAATTCAAGAAGTCGTTTGGTATAGTTTTTGTTAGGAGTGCTAATTACTGCTTGTTGTGTTAGTGTGAAATATCACTTCATATGTGATATGTGAAATGTGTTCATCATGGAAATATTTGCATTCAGATAATGACTGTATATATATCTGCTAAGCTGACATCAAAAACAAGTGATAATGTTTTTTTTTATTTGCTTGTTTTTTTTTTTTTTATCATTCTGCATGAAATTCTGCATGACTTGATTGTTCCGGGGATGTTTTGGGTAATTTCTAAAACTTTTCTGGATTAAAAATCCAAGGCCTTGTAAGAGCAGATAGAAATCATCACACTGCATCAAAGTTTACCAAAGTAAAAAATATAGGAGCGGGCAAACTGTTTAACAATGCAGATTCTTCCAATCTCTGCACTTCAATAGACCTGTGAGAAAGTTATACTTTTAGAAAAAAAAGAACATGCAGAAAAAAACAACGTCAGAGAAGGGTAAATCCAGGCACTTCAAACGTAGCAGTGACTGGAGTCAAAGGTTAATGAAAGGGCACTTTGGCACAAGGATGAAGACATGACAGGAGAATGAAAGAGTGGATTATCCAGCTCTGATATCAAAGAGTCCCTTAGCTCGCTGCCTCATCATCCCTATCCCCCTTTTTCTCTACCTCACTTTGCACCATCAGCCTAATAATCCTGGGAGAAACTCAAAGACTTGAATAAAGCAGAAGGATATAAACAGTCTGTGTTCCCACTTCCCACTTTTTTTTTTGCCTACCATGAATCCCTGAATGTATTATATTGCAATTACTGTTAATTACTTTACTAACTATTGTATAACGAATGAAATTGGCATAACACTAATCTTTACTCAGATTAAAATTAAGCTTTGAGCTTTTTTATTTCATTTTTATTTATTTTTTTAGCACGATGGCTTTTTACAATATATTTTTTGGTGGGCTTATAAAGGTTTGATAGCCTTAATAAACAAAGACATCTACCACGTACGTGAGAATACCTGAGAAAAGCCAAGGCTCAAAATGAGAGCCTGAAACCCTCACAGCTGCATTACTTAGCACGCTATAAAAAGTTCAAAAGCATCCAAGATATCCTGACTACAATAAATATTTTATTAGTTCATGCAGTTAATCAGACAAAACTTGGCTTGATCTGTAGATGGAATTCAAGATAATTACATTCTCACAAGGCGGCACGGTGGTGTAGTGGTTAGCACGGTCACCTTGCAACTCCAGGGTCCGGGTTCGATTCCCGGCCAGGCTCGATTCCAGTCTCTGTGTGCATGGAGTTTGCATGTTCTCCCCGTGCTTGGCCCTCCGGGTACTCCGGTTTCCTCCCACAGTCCAAATGCAGGTTAGGTTAATTGGCGTTCCCAAATTGCCTGTAGTGTGTAAATGAGTGTGTGAGTGTGTGTATGTGTCTGTGCCCTGTGATGGACTGGCACCCTGTCCAGGGTGTACCCTGCCTCGTGCACTAAGTCTCCTGGGATAGGCTCCAGGTCCCCGCGTCCCTGAATACAGGATAAAGCGGTATAGAAGAATAGTGAGTGAGAGTAAGTATATTCTCACAAAATGCAAAAGGATTGGTACCAGACCTAAGATGTTCATGTATGTGTCGTTAATAGGTCAAATTTCAAAATAAAAAAAAAAAATACTACAGCTGCTTGTTGCATGTGTTAGTACATCCTTGAGTTAGATGTAAAAATGCTTCCATCTAACACCCTGAAAAGTTAATTTTAGGCATTCTCCCGCTTATTACTCTATTTGCCTTTTGCTGAGCCTTTGTAAAAAAAAAAAATTGCCGTATGGTATTCTGTCCATGTGTCATCCTTCACAGTAGGTGACAGGTACTCCACACCCTGGAGATATATCTGTAATTTTAAAGGCAGTTACTTAAAAACTGATTGCTCTTACTGAAATGCTCAGCAGAGTTTAGCAGCCTTTATCTACAAAAAAGTTCTCTTGTGACAATTAGTTAGGAATAGACATTTTAACCATTCAACATATAATTGATACATTGATAAAAAAAATTCTAAGAATTTTGTTCTTAAACCTCTCACAATCAATTTATCTAATTTTGGACATTGATGGTTTTTTCAGTCATTTAGTTGCCAGTTTTTTTTTTTTAATACAGTATATATAACTTTCCTTTCAATATTAAACTTGTTATTGTGCAAAAAACTCTATCCTGATGGTCTTAATTGGTTTTGTTTTCAAATTGCCCATGCCACATTAATGAGTGCCATTAAGCTGAAATTGTACTTCATTACCCAGTATTGGATTTAATGAGCAGCGCCATAGGAGCAGCATGGGTAATGCAGTCTATCAGCTCTGTCTGAACTCTGCTCTGCACCTCACTGCCTTCAGCAGATGTGCTATGAGTCCATTGATCCTTAATTAAAAATCATGACTGCCTTCTGTTGCTCTGCACTTCAGTAACTTTGGATTAACTAGAAATGTACTGTTGGTTCAAATATACAGTCCATTGGAAATAGGCATAGGGAAATCAGAGGTTGGAAATATATTAATTTCACCGCAACAAAATAAATGGACCATATAATTATGTCATAGTGATATGAGCAGAAACAGGGCATGTCTGTTTAAATACTTTGTTAAGAATTTGCATTTGCATCTGTGCTACATAAAGCATAGGAAGTAGTTTATGGACAACATACATTTAAAAGTTTTCTTATGATGATATATTTTCATACATTGTACAACTACTAGAAGTGCATTTGATACATACAAAGTTGTACAAATATCTGACGTATTTGAGATCACTTATATCACTTATGTTATAACAGCTATTTAACAACTAGCACATTTCTTTTACCATGCCTGTTTAACTTGTGCTTGTGTTAATACCAATGTAAATGCCTTTGCTACGTTCCAAATTATGTTCCAGTTCCACACCTGCATCCTCATCCCCTACAGATTTAGTGGATTTAGGGAATCAGTAAATTTAGTAAAATAAAGCATTCAGTAAATAAAGCAAGTAAAACTGCTTCTTTCCATGATTTTAAGCAGCACCAAATATTCAATCAATTACCTTCTACTGTATACTGCTTATCCTATACAGGGTCACAGGGAGGGCCTGGAGCCTATCCTAGGACACTTTGGGCATGAGGGGGGTGCCAATCCCTCACAGAGCACATTCACATGCTAAGGTGCAATTTGGCAACAGGCATATGTTTGGACTGTTTGGGGAAACCAGAGTCCCCAGAGGAAACCCACCAAACATGAGGAAAACATGCAAACTTCACACACACAGACCCATGGCGGGAATCGAACCCTCGACCCTGGAAGTGGGAGACCACAGTGATGACCACTATGCCACTGTGTTGCCCTCACCAAATATTCCCCATTGAAATTAATCATGTTTACTCTAGATATAATTCCAGTAAGTTTATATAAAAAGGGTGCATTAAAAATTAACAAAAAATTTCATGTTATCCTGAGTCAATAATGAATTATAATGAAGTCACAATGGTCTTAATTAAAGTATTAGGTAGCTACCTATATAATTACTGCATTATATTGCAACTCAATCAAGTAAATGAGTAATACCTATTTATTTTAATGAACTTAAAATAAACAAGAAATGGCATTCTCAGTGAGGATAACTAGTAATGATACTGTATAAGCAAGGATGAGATGGCATTTGGTGATGAGTCGAAATTGAGATGGAAAAAGTGAGAATAGAGAGGATGATGAGGCTGAAGATGGAGTTATCATGATGATATCAAATCTACATGGAGAAAGTGAGGGGGATATTGAGGATGTGGAGGGTGAAAATAGAGGTACAGTAAGATGGAGGTGAAGGTGAAGTTTTCCAGTGAATTGCCCGAACTGCCATTTACAGTATAGAGAGATGACTTCAGTGAGAGATTTTTCATATTTATGTCTCAGCACAATGTTAATTATGTTGATGCCTCCTCAATTTTACACTTTAACTCTAGCTGTGATCATCACTACTGTTACTGTAACTTTTCTCTCTCCATGTGCTAAACTAATCTCTTTCTGCTAACTATAAACTTCCTCACATCATGTTCTCCATACTGTATGCGCAGCTAAACTTATCCTGTACCTGATGTTACCTTCGCTATCGGTCTCTGATTTGTATGGCAAAAAGGAGGCAGTTTAAAAAGTGGGAAAGTGTTATGTTCAGGTAGATGTGTGTTTTAAACACCTTTATAAAGGAAAAAAAGGGTTTTTGTCCCCAAGGAAAAAGAAAAAGAAACAGATAAAGAGAGCAAGGGAGCGAGTGAGATAGAGAAACACTGAGCACTTGTTCTGCGCAACCTTAATTAACTTCAAGGTTGAAAGTGTGAAATTTAATAAAGGGGACTTAAAAGATGTTAATATCCTGCCAATGTGCTGGCATGAATAAATTAAATTAAATTAAACAGAGGAATTCTGGTGAGAATATTAAGGCTTTTCTTATTTTTTGCCTTTCTTATATGAGAAGCTAAAGCATGGTAGTTAAGATCAAGAACAATTGGCTTGAACAGAACGCAGAATTAATTTTATGGATGGGAGATACCAAATATGTGTATTTGTGTGATTTAAATCATGAACAGTGGTAACTGGTATCAGAAACTTTGTATAGTTGTGTATAAAAAGTAAAGAGAGGTTTCCAGTCTGCAGATTCATTATTATACCCACACTATGCACATATAACTCAATATGAACAGCTTTTGTGTAAACAACAGAGAGATCAGCAGCTTATGAAAAACTCAAACCAACCCATCTGGCACCAACAACCATGCCATAGTTAAAGTCACAGAGATCACACTTTTTCTGTCTGATGTTTGATGTGGGCTGTCGGATTGTCTGATTAGGTGACTGAATGAATATTCAGGTTTATAGATGCTTCTAATAAAGTGGAGGGTGAATGTATATAGTTAAAATGAAAATAGAATTATTCACTGTGGATATACAGTATAATGATTTCCAGTAACATCACAAATTCCACTGACCATGCAATCAATCTGTGCAGTCAATCCTTTTCGTGCAGCATCTGCAAAAGCATGTTCCTGCTCTGAATAAACATGCTTTAAGACAGGATTATGTGCTGATACTCAGCTCAACTGCACGCATGATTCTCCTTTAGCTTGACTATATTACTTGTATTGATCATTAGGCTTCTCGGTATACTGTGCAGTCTGTAAGTGTGGATAATCTTCCTCAGCAGGCTGCTGAATAGTCAGCACCTTCGCAATTACATTGCAATCTCACACCCAATCACATTACATCCAATAATATCAAAGCATACAATGGCGAAATGCATGATCTTTGAGGATTTAACCGAATCAGAGACGCTCTATGCTCATGATTGTAATGTCTGCTTTGGGGAGATGCTTTGAAGAGCTTGAGCCATTGTAATCTTTCAGAGGCACACCATGTTCCTTCTTGCGAGCAGCTTTGCGAAACAGCATACCCCTCGAATCTCATCTAATGAAGACTAATATGTTGTCTCTGTCAACTGGCAGCTGACCTTGCTGTTTGCATAGGTGTGTGTGGATAAATGGACAAAGCCTTCATGTGAGGAGGTCAGAGATGCTTGTTACCAGAGGCGGCAAATTTGTTTTGAAGCGCAGATCAGGAAGGACTGCAGAAAATCTCAGAGGGCAGGATGCAGACACAGAGAAAGTGAAAGACCTTGCTTATCACAATCTGCTATATCAGTAACAATAAAAAGGTTCCCAGTGGTCTCACGAACAGTAGTCCTGTGTGATATCTGAGTGTGAAATTAAAGTGGAGAAGGTGAAAATGAGTATATAAGCAGACTAACTATGTTAAGGCAGAAACCCCACTTGGGACTGCTTTGTATTGCAGGTCAACAGTAATTGAAAGCTTTAGATTTAGACATAAAATCTGTTTAAGTACACCCCCAACCTGTTATTGTCTCTAAACTGGCATTAAGACACATTCCCTCAATCAATAGTCCAATCAGCTGGGGGTGGATCTATACAAAGCCGATCTATAGCATTCCAAGACGTAGTGGATGAGCTGAGTGTGATTAAGACATGGTTGGATCAGACAGCTGCTACCACACATACGTAGCACAATAAGGAGGCAGCTGCAGGGAGACTGGAGGTGGAGCAGTAGAATAAAATGAGGGAATCTAAGGTTTTCTAAAATTCTTATTTTTTACCTGTATTATTTATTTCCCAACTGTCTTTCTATTTTAATTGCATTTAGTATTAGGATGACAGGGTAACCAGGGTAAAACTATGAAACAGATAGGCACTCCCAACAAAGGCAAAAAACAGGGTTAATTTTTTAATAAGAATGCGTTTTGAGCCTGACCTGAATCATCCACTGGGTTAAGCCCGATATTTAACTACTTTTATTACACTCGTCCATGGCTTGTGTACTCAACCTATGCTTGCATATACAAAGTACTAATTTTGTAGTATTATACCCTCATACAGACAATACAATGAGGGTATAATACTACAAAATCAATTTTTCTTTATTAATATGAAAGTAGACACCCACATACAGTATATCATGCCAATTTTTTTGTACATATTTGTAAAGAAGACATTTTCCCTTACTCCGGAAATGAATTTCCAGCTTGTGAAACTGTCCTCCTCAATAGTGCTGTTTTGTGGTACGTTTGCAAGTTTTCAAAAAACCTACCTTGTTAATTGGTTCTCTTTATCGTTAATTGATTCTCTAACATACTGTACATTATGAACAAGTCAATAAAATGCTTACTACAGTATATGCTAGTTTATTTTAACATCATTCCTCCAAAGGATATTCCCTAAGTTAGTATTTTGATTATGGTGGTGAAAACCTCTGTCTAAAGTGGTGCTCCAGAATCTCCTGAACATCCATCCATCATCCATACTGCTTGTGTAGACCTGGAGCCTATCCAGCATGAAAAGGGTTCCAACCCATTGTAGGGCACAAGCATACACACACTCTCACCCTCTATTATACAATTCAGGCAATTAAAAAAAAAAGCAATCAGCCTACACAGAGTTGGAGAAAACCATATTACCTGGAGGAAAAACACTAAGCATCAAGAGGACATGAAAACTCCACACACTGGATGCAAGATTCAAGCACTCAACCCTGGATGTGCAATGTATGCAAAATCTAGGTGATTAACTGGCATGATTTTGAGTAAATTATATGCAATTACTACATTTTCCCTTTATATAAATGTATGCATTAGCGTAGTTTACCATGCCAATGTCTTTAATCCATGAGATTAAATCCCTAAATTGAAATAAAACTGTGACACTAAACTGTTTGCAATTAATGTGTATTTATTTGTGCACATATTTGAATTGGCTGTACCCTACAGCCGAGTGACCACTCTCTGTTAGCTGATTGCATTAATGTCAGAAACATCTCAATTCCAACTTATTGTGGAGACAATATCTGGACATGTGAATATACACATTAACACACTGTCTCATTGCATTACACACTGCATTGAATCCTGTCTGTCTCACTACATTAGACCAATCCTGCCTCACTGCATTAAACCAGCCTGACTTACTGGCTGTTGAGTGTTTTTTCTTCCATGCCTGCCAGATCAAACACATGGTGAAGAAGTGACAGGCCATACACTGCTGTCTTCCAGGGAATTGTGTTTTCAGTCAGTGAACCAACACATAGACTGGTGGACTTGTGGTGGGATCCTGAGTGTGATGGTATCAGAGGGTTGGCTGGGATTAGTGGCACATGTCTGATTACTTCCAAAAGCACTCAAGAGAAGACAGCAGGAGCCTCACAACACAGGGCTCAACAACAGCCAGCACACTGAAGCCCTGAAGAGGCATGCATGGCTGTTACACACAGGAAACCAAACTTGGAATGATGCATAAAAAGGAACAACCTCCAAGGTTTGGTATGTATTTGTCTAGCAAATATAAAAATAACATTTACACTATCAACGTGCACGTGTAGGAGGTTTTTAACTATGTTGTTGTTGTCGAGAGCATGTTTTTTACTTTATTTGTTGCACATACAGTATGCATGTATGTTGCTGTATTTGATTATGTTCCAGTTAGTTTCTGAGAACGTGTGTTTGTTTGTGTGTGTGTGTGTGTTTGTTTGTGTGTGTGTGTGTGTGTGTGTGTGTGTCTTTAACTCTGATGCCGCTGCTTGGAGTTGTGGCAGGCAGCCAGATGCACATAAGCTGATATGCACACATGACGAGCTGCGCAGGGAAGATGACAAAAGAGCGAGGGCAATGGGGACATGTCTCCATGGTAACAGGAGACAAGATGATGAGCATCTTCTCTTCCTCCCCACCACATGCCAAATCCGTCTGACTCGCTGTCCCTCCTCATTAACCTCTGTACTCTCTCTCTTTCTGTCTCGCTCTCATTATCACAGCCCAACCACCCAGTCGCGCCACACCTATGACCCTGTGCAAATGCTTTCTCTTAGGCCAGAGGAGTAAATTTACATTAGAGCTTTATTAAAAATAATGGAGAAGTTATGTTAAAAATATTAATACTTGACTCCTGTCACACCTCCCTTTTGATATCCTTGCTGCTTTATCTGTGTGTGTGTGCATATACTGTATGTGTTAAGCTCTAATTTTCAATGTGTTATTACATGCACCGTGCAGGATAGTTTCTTAAAAAATGTGAGTTGATGAAGTTAGACAACGTAAGGAGCAGCATAGATTCCTAATGGGGAACCATTATGCAAAAAAAAAAAAAAAAAAATTTTAAGCATTTTTTAAACATCCAGATTGGTCTGAATGTGTACAAACAAAGAAAAAAAAAACCTCCCTGCATCTTTTCTTTTTTTATTTTATATAGATCCTTTTAAAGTCTATGTCATAATTACATCATAGTTTTCTGTGGAGGAAAAACACCAGAAGCATGGAGGTGTCAGCTGCAAAAAAAGGCCTCTTGCTGTGTTGTTTGGTGCCATAATCCAAAGAATAATGGCTCTAACTTTAAGTTTTATCACGTACCAGCTTTTACTGCCAGTAAAAAAAAAAAAAAATCGAAAAACACTTGGTTCAATGCAGTAAGATGAAAGGATTGGATTGTGTTTGTGGGATCCACTTCATGTACATCATGTACATTTATTTGTCTATTGTTGCATGGATATCTCTTAAATTTTGTCAGGCTAACCTAACGTAAATCAGAAAGCAGGTATAACGTTAAGTGTGAATTAGGAATTATTGTGTAAACCTTATACCCCCATTCCACTCAGCCAAATTTGCCCCCCAAATCTACACCGATGCAAATTTGTCACAACCTCTAGAGCTTGGTCGAGGTCGGT
>JAOVVB010000032.1:7014927-7029254 GCA_028570985.1 Heterobranchus longifilis
CGGGAGCTCTGGCAGTGAGCTTGCGGTTGTCCTCGTCGCAGAGTTCAAAGGCTCCTTGTTTCCAGCCGGGGAAAGGCGCCCAGCCGCTGGACGTCAGAGAGGACTCCCGTCTGAGGCCGCAAGAGCAAAGTCACCATGAACGGACGGAGGCAGGAGCTGCTGTCCACGCGGGCCCACACTGCCCGCTGCTCACCAGCCTGTGCCCGCTAGCCAGCGGGGCACTGCCCACCAGACCTGCACGTGCATTTATTCCTTCCCTTTTTTCCGTCCTCCCTCCTTTAACCCTTTCCTTTCCTATTTATCCTAAATAAATTACCCTTTTTCCCGTAAGACCTTGCCTCGTATCCATGCTTTATGGTGCAGTTTGTGCAAAAAGGGTCAAATCCTTTTTTCCTATTAATCCCACTAAGAAGTGGTTTTCTGTTTAGTCCCAAACCTGAGAATTGTCATTGAATCATGTGTGTGTGTGTGTGTGTGTTTGTGTGTGTGTGTGTGTGTGTGTGTGTGTGAGATAAGCATTTAAGTGATTTCTGGTCATTCATGATTTTTCTCTGACCACATTTATTTTATGTTTAAAAACATGATTTAAGGTTTGAGTAATAGGCGGGACAGCTCTTACATCAATTCCAGTCATTTTAATCTTTCCTTTGCTTGTACAGTATGTAGTCCAATAATTTGACACTTCTTAAGCAACAGGCCAGGTGTTGTATAAAGAACAGAACTAAATTAACAAATGTAATGTTTGGAAAGAATTAGTCTCAGGTAAAATTCATTTTCCTCTGCATCTTTGGAGAACATATCATACTTGCTACTGTCATTTAAGAATTGCAGATAATCTTGTATAGACATCAATTCAAGAATAAAGAAAAAAAATTGTATAAAAAAATTTGAATTGGTTCACAGATGTTCCGCAACATTAAATGTAGCTTTAAATGGATAAAATATACAACATACTGTATACTAACCCTAGAATTGCTAAGTTGCTGTGCAATTTAACTCTTTGACCCTTCACATTACACAACCTCATTATTGAATATTTTTCTATAACAGCACAGGCCATTCTGTTTTAGTCCTGATATAAAATTATTCCTGTTTTTTACAGTTTTTTTTAACTAAATAGTTTTTTTTTTCCTGTAAAATTGTAGCGGCATTGTGGTTCAGTGGACCACTGTTGCCTCTTATCTCCAGGGTAAATGTGTTTTAATCTCACCTTCATGTGTTTTAATCTCCTGTGGGCACGGAGTTTGCATGTTTTCTGTGATTGATGGGTTTCCTTTGGATACTCTGGTTTACTTCCACAGTCCAAAGACCTGCAGTCTAGGTTAATTGGTGTTTTCTAATTGCCTGTAGTGTGTGATTGGGTGTGTCAGAATGTGTGCTTGTGGCTCACGAGGGGTTGGTACCCAATTCAGATTGTACCCTGCTTTATATCCTAACGTTCCTGGGATAGGCTCCAGGCGACCTACAACCCTTCATAAAATAAACAGGATAGATTGTATAAAGTTACATGGTTTTATGTGTTCATTTTAAATTATTGTATATTTTGTTGCACCTCTATTTGGGACTGACATTAACACCTGCGCCCTCTAATACTGAGATGATTCAGACATTCCGACCGATTTATGGAGCAAGTCCTGAACACCAGTCAATGAATTCAGTGCTGTCTGCTATGCTGGATTCCATCATTTCATATTTTCAATTGAGTCCTTCCTATCCTGACAAATAGGCTGAATAAACTGTCAGAGAGGATAAAACTCAATCTACTGGCTTTTCAGGCCCACCCAAGTGGATGCTCTGCTTGTCTGGCTGGTGAGTGCTGGGTTTAAATTTGTTCCTTTTTGGAATTCTGTTTTGTTTTTGTTTTTAGATATCCTGAAGTCAGAGGCTGAGCATTTGAATATTTAGTCAGTGTCAAATGAGTAAATAAGTGAAGATTTGCAATCACCTGCGCTCATTTTTGAATGCATTCATCTCTCACTCCCTCTCTCTCACTGTGCATGCATGTGTGCAGCAGCAGGTAATATGGGCTTAGACATAACTTTTGAAAAGTATTCAAGAGACAACTCATGAATGATACATCTCTTCTCTCATATTAACACAACAGAGAAGCAATCTGCTGAATCAAGCTGTGCAAATTTGGAGGCAGTCCAAACAAGAATTTTAAAGGACGTTTTGTGTGTGTGTGTGTGTGTGTGTACAGTATGTGTGTGTAATCAACATTACAGCCGACAAGTGGTTGCAAAAGAGGTCTGTTACCCAAACAACAAGAGAAGGGAAGCACCAAAGTTTTCCCCTGATATCCATCATTGTCATCATCTCATCCGCTTTATCCAGTATACACACATACGGAGAAGAAACCTACCAAGCCCGAGGGGAAGATGCAAACTCCATGCACACAGACCCAAGGCGGGAATCGATCCCCGACCCTGGAGGTGCAAGGCGACAGTGCTAACCACTAAGCCACCGTGCCGCCCTATCTACAAAAGTAATTGAAAAACATAGAACTTTAGCAAGCGTGTGTGTTTGTGTCTGTAGGGGGGATACATAAATATCACACTTTTTCGTCTTATATGGAAGAACTAAGGAATCTGGTAAATAAAGTCTGAAACTCTGTCAGTTCTAGGTGTTTATCTAAGGTTTTTGCTCCGAAAAGTCTGAAGAGAGGCTGGTGAGAAATTGCTTATGTACGCTTTTAAGCAGCTGGAGTTAAACCATTTCATACAACCAACTTTATACACTTTCATTCACAACATGAAATATCATTAGAACTGTTCAAAACTGAGAGAAAGCTGCTTAGAGGAAAGACACGCACTGCTAGAGAAAGTCTTTAATTCCTTCAGATTGCTTTCCTTTTGTAAATTCCATGCTTTAGGGCAAACACTGCTGTTCTGCCTCTGTTGCGTATGATATATTAGCTCTTGAAAAGAGAGTTGCAGTGTAGAACGATGACAGATAATGAAGCATGGAACATTTCCTAATGTTAATGTTGTATCTGTGTAGCTAACAAAGATAGATAGACCAGAAGAGCAGAATGTTCTTTTTAAATTGTTTGAAATACTTAAAACAATGGTTTCCATATTACTGGGTCACTGTGTTAATTTACAATTTGCAAGCAATACATTTTCCATAAATTCTGCAAAAAACATGCAAAAGAAACATAAAGTGTGTGGGGAGGGGTGTCAGTGTAGTAGAGCATATCCTGGGCAAAGTAAGAAGAGTCATCACTAGACGAGTATTCACAATGGCTTAGAAGAGTTCTGTCATACTTATTATTGGTTAGAAACCTAGAGCACAATACAGAGACAATATTATTATTAATATTATTTTTATTCAATCTCATTTGTCAGTTTAAACCACAATCATGTAAATTTAAGTGTCAAAATAATAAAAAAAAGAATGACAGTAAACTATAAGCCATCTTGAGTAAGATTAAGAGCTCCCAGCTTCTGCGTTTTTATTGGTTACAAGAATTCAGTCTTGTCTGTTATTAGTTAGAAACCATGGGATTTACATCATGTTTAAATGCAGTTTAAAAGACCCAGATTTTTTTTTTATTATTTCTTTTCCCCTTTCATTTCCCTTTAGATAACCCACAGGGAATTATTATTATTATTATTATTATTATTATTATTATTATTATACACACCTAGCCACTGGGGGATGCACAAGCCAATGCACTGGTAGTACCCGACATAAGCCCAGATGAAATAGTAGGGCTATGTCAGGAAAAGCATCCAGTGTTTATGCCAAGTCCTATGCCAAATCAAATATGAAGAAAAAAAAAAACAGGATGCCTTGTGTAGTAGAAGAACCTTTCATCTAGATGTTTTTGTGCCTCTACCTCTGACATACGGTTTTTGCAGCCTGTATATTCTAAAGCTGTGATGAAATGCACCACTGGGACATGTTTATGGTGTAATCGCAAAGTTTAATCACCAAGGATTACCATGTAGGTTGCAGATAAATAGAGATGTTGGGAAGTAATCAGACTGATTGAACTACTTAATGACATCAATACATGGACCTCTATATTTTATGATCAATTGTACTAGCCCAGAATTAATGCTTGAGATTGTGGTGCTGTAAATTCTTAGCATTTTCATGACAGTTGCACAGACAGTAACCTGGCAAAGAGCAGCACATTTGTTATAAACACAGAGAGAGAGAGAGAGAGGGAGAGAGAGAGAGGGAGAGAGAGAGAGAGAGAGAGAGAGAGTGCATTTTTACCAAGGGGATTTTGTTTGAAATTGTGTTGCAAAATTATCAGGAAAAAATGAAATTAAAATCTATAACAATAAAAATCAATGTATAACATTATCAGTATGTTCGTAATGAACAAGCTGGGGTGTGTGTGGCAAAGACAAACTTTTCGAGATAAAATAAAGAAGAAATCTGGAGACAGACCAGAATCAAAGGGGAACCCATCCTCATTTTGAGGAATTATTCTTCAATTTTTTTTTTTCATTATCGTGTGCTATAGTGTCAGAAGAGGAATTACTAAAGCAGGAAATAAGTTTTCTTTAACATGAAGCACACTTTGTTGAAGTTACCAACTGTTGGTATTGATTGTACCTGATTTTGACTCGGGTACAAAACTACTGGACATTGGACTACTGATCGGAAGGTCCCAGGTTCAAAGCCCAGCACCACCTAGTCGCCACTGTTGGGCCCTTGAGCAAAGCACTCAATTGCTCAGATGTAAAACATGAGATAAAATGAAAGTCACTCTGGAGAAGGGCATCTGACAAATGCTCAAATGTAAATGTACAAAACAATTTTTATTTTCTATTTTATTTTTAATTTAAGTGACCTCTGAGAAATATCTCAGTATAATTCACCACATTAGCCTAATAGCAGATTAACATGAACGTGTCAAAGGCAGTATACTCCAGCACATTTGAACAATCAAACAGGTTAAGGTTAAAGCAAGGGGATTTTATAACCAAGCAGGGCTTTTCTTTTGATTTCATTTGTATTAAAAATCCAGCACACGTTAGAAATCCTATAGGAGAACTGGTTACCATTTCAGCTCTCATTACTCCACTTGCTCTCCACTGGAAATATCCAATCTGTGCAATCAGCAGCGAGCTATCCGTCAGGGGCCTGTTGGGAGCAACACACTGATCGCAAATGTCAGGAGGGAAAGCTTTGGGTCTCTGCCTGCTTATAAAGGGGATAAATTCTGAGTGAGCTAGTAATAAAGGAACGACTTTATCGCCACCGTTTCTGCTCACTTATCTATAATTCAGAGACCAATGCTGACTTTTAGTGAGCAAGCTTATTAAAGCTCGTATCTCAGGCACGTCATGGACAGCCCATTAGGTGGAAGGGGTGGAGCCTTTAAATAGCTGTAAATCACATTCTCATTGGCCAGGCCTGTAATGTGTAAATCAGTATTAATGGCCTTAGATAAACCTGCCATCATGGCCAGAAGGTCACTGCATTCATAAAGCCATTCTTTAAGAAAATTATTTCATTAATTGATCATCACAGCTGATGAGGTGTTCTGTCAGCCAATGAAGTCAAACTACACTAAAATTGCGAACATTTAGTAATTCTAAAAATAAAATAGTGACATAATCAGTCTGCTATTATTAGAAACACTTATTAATTTCTGAAAATTTGTAAATCGGGTAAGCATACAGTATAGCAGCATTACAATGCATAACCTCATGCATCACCTTTTTACCCCATTTTTTTAACTGGCCAGTTCTGGTGAGCCTGTGTCCCCTGCAGCCTCATATTTTTGTTTTTGGATGATTGGAGAGGTACGTGATATGGGTTTCTGCTGTCGTAGTCCATCCATCTTAAAATTTAACATATTATGCTTTTTTTTTTTTTTTGCTCAGCATGGTTTAAAAAGTGGTTATCTTTGCAACCTTTCTATCAGTTTAAATCAGTTTGGCAATTCTCCTCTAATGTCAGTCATTTCTGCATGCACCACTTCATCATCAGATCACTGGATGTTTTTTTTTTTTTTTTACATCCGATTTTGTATAAACACTCGAGACTGCCATGTGTAAAAATTAACATAGTAATATAAATAAAGGTGATGGCTGCATGGTTTCTGCATGGTGTGCTTAGTGGCTAGCAAAAATCTTGCTTCCTCTCCTAAGTGTATGAAGTTTGCATGTTCTCGCCATAATTGGTGGGTTTCCTCCTGATACTCTGTTTTTTTTTCACCCACAGTCCAAAGATATGCAATCTTGGAGGTTGATTAGCATTTTCAGACTGAGTGTGTGTGTGTGTGTGTGTGTTTGCACTCTTAAATGTGTTGGCACTCCATCAAGGGTGTACTCCACTTTGTGCTCTATGGCTCTTTTGTATAGGCTCCAGGCCCCTCACAACCCTACAGTACATATAACAAGCGGTATAGGTAATGTATGGATGGCAAAAAGTTATACTCTGATGAAGTGCCGAGTTATTACTGTAGTTTGCTGTTAAATTATTAGTAGCTATACTATACATCCCCATCACCCACGGAATGTTGGCCTAAACATTAACTCCCTGGCGTTTTGTGCCAATCATTTCATATGTTTTTTCCCACTGACCCAAAAAAATTAGACTTGCTGTATCATATATATCTATTTTAATGCAAACACAATCAATCACATTATAACAAAGCAGCATATTGATTTTAATCCAAAATATATTGATATAAGGCAGGCAGAAAAAGTGTTATGAAAGAGACAGATAAGATGTTATTCTGCTCAGAGGAACACCCACACCACGAGTGCAGCATTTATGTGGTACAAACACAACCCCAACTAGACTACTCTCTACTTATCAATTACAGTGCCAATTTCCAATTTCACCCGATGAGGCAATCATAAGTGCAGTTACCAAGTAGTCAAACACAAATCACATAACACACACATTATTAAATGAAACAGGTAATCTCCACCTGTCAACATGCATTCTCTTTATGACTTAAATGCTATTTTGCCCTTTTTTTGTAAGTTTTATACTCCTCTTTCCAGGGCAGGGATTATATTTGCAACAGAATTTATCTTAATGTGTTCAAACATTACTTGTCAGTTCACTTCATCAGAGAAAATAAAGCCCTAATCAAATATGAAAGCAACTCTAACAGTGTAAGCAAGTTGCTATTCATAAAAATGAAAGACGGAAAATGAGTTTTCTGTATTATCTGCACTATATTTTGGTATATTTCCCAGTATGTACACTGCAGATGTTTTGGCCTGGGAGATAAATATTCATTTCTCACAATATAAAAATAATTGAAAGAAAATACACATTGAAGGTCACATGGGGATGTACTTTATACAAGTTCTAACCATGTTAGTTGCAGTTTCTTTTAAATAACATTTACATTTGGCTCAATACCATTTCATAAAAAAAGAAAGAAAGAAAATCAATTGCTGCTATTGCAATCAGCATTTTCTTTTTTGCTGTGTTTACAGTGTCAGCATCATGCACAGCCAAGCAATTAAAGACTGGTTCATATATTATTTAAACTTGTAAATTATTTAGCTTACATAGGTAAAGAATTTAACATAGTTGTTGATTTAGGTATTAGCACGAGCCAGAGGCACAATGTGTGTATCCAATTAGGTGTGAAGTAATATATTTGTATATAATATAACCAGCAATTACATAAAATCTGGTCATGACCTCTGTAACTTTCATGATGTCTTTCATGATGGATCGTGTCTTTATTGTGGGAGGTCTTTTTTGTCCAGTATGTTGGGTCACTTGACTATTATACCTGCTATTGACAATTTCTCATGCGCAAACTTATGTCACTCACACCAATGCAAATACCACCACAACACACACCTACACACAAACATGTCATCATTCACACTATACATATAAATGCTTCAACTGTCATCCTGTGTACAGTGAAAATAATAAAACAACAAGCGACCATTCAGATTTTATTTATGTGCACCATGGCATTTTAGACAAAGTGACACAGTGACAAGCAGCATTTTTTCAATTCAATGCAAGTTTGACATGATGCAGTAAAGCGACAGACCATGGATATTTTTTTTTATAAAAACAGTATAAATAATAATAGGACTGTGGGTTCAGGCCATTGGAAATATAACAGTTACTATTTAAAAAAAAAACATTATGTTTAAAAGGTGAGTAAAATATTTGTCACTGCCCCCCAAAAATCACGCTCTTATATTTGTTTGAGTTCCTTAAGCTGTTATTGTGGTGTAAATTTTCCATGGTGTTGCCACTGCATAGCATAGCATAGATGTTTATATATTTGATTTCTTAGCCATTTAGCAATATATTTTAAATAAGCACTTTGATACTATTTCGCTTTCAAATACTCTATAAATATATTATTATTATTATTATTATTATCATTATTATTATTATTAATATTATTATTATTAAGACTTTCAGTGGAGTTAAGATTAGGTCTCCGGTCAGGTAGTCGACTTCAATTTATTGTCATATAACTTTGCTGAGCCTTGGCCTGACCAGTTGAAACAACCTCAGGTATTGTGATCTGTAGCTTGAAAAAGTTCAAGCTAGCATCACGTTAGCTAAAAGCAGCACATGAAATTGTTACGAGATGGCAATCTACTTGTATTTGACTGCATGCTGTAAATAAGTCCTGACTTTGAGAACTCGGATTGGCTCACATTTGGTAAAGAGCTATCCAATCACCACATTTAATTCTTGTCAACAATAATGTAATATTTGCTTTAAAAAGTATTGCTTTTTTTAAAAATTATTATATTTTTATATTTACATTTTAGAAAAATCAGGCATTATTTGTTTAGTGCCACTTCTTTATAAAAAAGAAAATGCTTTGTTCATTGCGCTAGCATTTCTGCAGTATTTTCTCAATTATTCTATGTAAGAAAATAATTTGGTTGTTTGGTGAATGTGGATAATAATGATTGTCATTTTTGCTTGTTAATTCATATTAGCTTATGCTCAGCATTTGCTATGTTAGCTAAAAAAATGTTTTTGTATACGTCCTTCCGAATGCAACAAGCTGTTAAGAACATGTATATGTACTATTGTACAGTAGAAAAAGTAGCCTTTATTTTAAAGTAGTTGTCATGTTCTGTTAGGTGTAGGACTGTGGGCTGAGGTGTGGCAAGGCATAGGCGCAGAGGAGGAGGATGGCGAACAGTCTTTTAATAATAAACCAAACAAAACATGAACAAAGGAAGTTGACTGTACTTGGGAGCGTACTATAAACAAAACCAATAATCAACTAATACACAGACAAGGGATTACATACCCTAATATACAGTACAGACATGGGATGCAAACCGGACGAGACACACTAAACAGACTAGAGGACTATACATGCAAGGGGCTAAACACACACATGAGGGTAAACACAAAAGGCTAATTCTCCTAGAGGCTAATCCTGCTAGGAGACACAGAGACAAAGAGACATACTAAATTAAAACAAATATAAACTTAACTTCAAGCTCCAGAAACCAAAAGGCCAACTATAATTAAACAAACTGAAACAGAACATAACCAGATAAAACAAAACCCACTTAACAGAACTGAAGTTAACATTAATGCTCGACCCAGTTTCCCAGAACAAACAGCTATTTTTAACAAGACTAATTAGCTACCTCGTTCAGGTGAGCACCCGCATGCCTTCTGGGAAACTGAGTCTACCAACAAAAACTACAAACTAAAAACAGTGCCCTCTAGTGGTGAACCCTCACAACCGTGCCCTAGGCTTGCGTAGTCAAAATCAAATACAAAATAAAATTCAAACTTGTCTAACCTAACTTCCTAGACAAGAAACAGGAGAAAAATACGAAGGTAAAAATAAAAGGGGCTTCTCACTCCTACAGAGGCTACAAAGTGCTCAAGATATACAGTGATTCCTTTTTCACTAGTTAACAACACAACTACAGTTTCCAAAATTGTTACTCAGTTTTGGTCACAACTCAGACTGCACTTTTTAACTTCACATCACACTAAGCAAAGTTCACACGCAAACGGTTTAGTTGGGAGTGGCAGGGTAGAGAGAGAGCTCTGTCAAGTGGTAGGTTTTTTAACATGGGGATCCCAGCTTGTCCAATCAGCTTGCTTCAATCTGTTTGAATGGACCAGTCACAGGAGGTCTCCTATAACTCCACCCACACACACACATACACACACAACACTTTCAAAGCATACAACAAATCCAAAGTAGGAAAGAAAACAAGTTAGTATGCAATACATTTTTCATACTTATATGACTCTGGGTCATAACAATTTTCATTTAAGGATTCATTTCAGTATTTTAGGATTCTACAGCACTTTGGTCAACCAAGTTGTGTTAAATGTGCTTTTAAAATAAGGTTGACTTCACTTGACAGTACTGTTTGTATGTTTTGAGTGACAGATGTCTCTTAATCAGATATAAGAATTTAATTCGAGAACTATACTTAACTTTTCCGGTTTGACTGAATTGTCGTGTTTTCTCATTTGGTATTTTGTTTCTGGATATGTCATTGTGTTATTTTGATTTGGTCTTTATTTTGTTTTTGAATTTGTTCGACTATGAATGTATAAACTGTACTGAGGTAAATCCAATTTCATGAGTACAATGTTTTTGGATTTTCACACAAGGAAGGGGTGGAGGTGTTGGCGTGGTTTGATTCACAATAACAAGTCAGATGTGTTACAGTAAAGTGCAGCAGAACATGAATCAAGTCATAGCAATTCAAAGGTTCTCAGGTGGAAAACTGTTAGTGAGATATGAGGTTGACTGGCAGGTGACTAATAATACTGAATACTGTAATAATACTGATTACAGTATATCGTTACAGTGTTGCCGGTTAATGGATGGCGGCGCATATGAGGCAACAAATGAACAACAGGCTCATGAAGTTGTTCTGTAGAAGCTGGAAAAATGGGGCATCAAGAAGTGTGTGACTCTGACAGGAGCTTGCCAAATTGAGATGGTTAGACATCAAGGGTCAAAGCATCTCCAAAATGTCGGGAGTTCCCTTTCTCAAATGGCGTCATGAACGCTGAAAGCTCAGTTGAGTGAAGGCTAGCCTGTCTTGTCCAATCCCAAAGAAGAGCACAAAAGCATTGTTGTAAAAAGCATTTAGAACGAGCACGTGAGCATCAGAACCGGACCATGGACCTAAGGCTGTAGTCGGTCTGATCATGTGGATGGCCAGGAAGGAGTTTGTCGTGACTTGGCCTACAAATGTTGCAGCTCTCAACCGGATTTGAACGTCTGTGGCACGTCATGGGTTCTCCATTGATCAGACTCATTTCACCAACATTACAACCTGTAGAATTGAAAGGGTCATTTGCTAACGTTTTGTAGCCCGACACCGCAGGAGACCTTCAGAGTCCGTGCCTCGAAGAGTTAGAACTGTAGGAGGACCTACAGAATATTAGGCAGATGCTTTTACATGCACTTACAGTAGGTTTGAGACATTATAGTTTTGTCTTTATTGCAGTGTGTTTTCGGCCATAGGCTGGACTTTTGCTGATCGTGCATCAAAATATAATGCTTATTCTACCTAATTATCCTCTTATGGAAAAGTATAATAAACAACTGGCTGTATATAAATCTAAACCGTGAACCTAAAATTAATCACGAATGAATAGAATTAATTAAAATCCAGTATCTCAGCCATTTAAAAAGAGCTGGCATCTGTATTTATTTTTTAGTCACAACTATGGATTTACAATAGTCAGAGTGTAAGAATAAAAAGGCAAAACTCTTAAAATGGTCATAAAAGGAAATACTTGTTAAGATATTTGATGATATGGTGAAGTTCTATAACATTTATGGAAGGCGTCTCCAGTGTTAGCAAATTGTAACAGCCAGTAAGATTTTCATAATGTGAAATCCTTTAGATTTTCAGTGTTTAGTAGCAGTAATTTTGTTTTGTCTTACTTTTCTTTTATTAAAAAGAAAATCTCTCTGAGAGAGAGAAACAAAAAGATAACACAAACTACCTTGTTTATTTATACTGAATGCAGTATTAACTTACAAAGTACAACAAGCTAATTGCTGTCGTATAAAATAGATAAAATAGTTTGTGCTGTTATAAAAAAATTTTTAAATCATGAGTGGCTGTATCACACCACCTTGTCCTTAATTATTTTTTGTACATCTTCCTCAAAGAGCTATAATTTTTTGCTTCTTTTGTGTAAGAAAGATTGCTAAGATAATAAGGAAAACATTTCAGAGGAAAATGTGTGGTGGTGGTGGTGCTTGCTGTGACAAAACATTGGAGTCATGCTAGCAACATGCTAACATGATAGCATCATGTTAGCGACATGCTAATTATGTTGCTAGAAACATGCTAACATAGTTAGCATCATGCTAGCAACATGTTAATATAGTTAGCATTATGCTAGCAACATGTTAATATAGTTAGCATAATCCTAGCCACATGCTAATACAGTTAGCATAACCCTAGCAACATGCTAATCATGTTAGTATCATGCAAGCAACATGCTAATCATTTTAGTATCATGCTAGCAACATGCCAATATTGTCAGCATCATGTTAGCATTGTGCTAGCAACATGCTAATCAAAACATACTAATGTTGCTAGGAGGCGTGGCTTATAAGCATCATGGAAAACACAAAAGACGGAACGGTTGCCTGGGTTAAATGTTGCCTGAGTTAAATGAGCCCTCCTATGAGACCTATGTCTCTATAGTTCCATTATGTGTCAGTGGGGAAAATTTGGGAACCTCTTGTGCCCCAGGGGTGCAATTTATACCCCCTCTTGTTGGGTATGATCTGACACAGCACGCAAGCATCTTTAAATGTGGGAAATTTAAGATTTCTACCAAATTCTTGCTCTGCGCTAGAATTCGTCAATGTTAAGTCTCTGGGAGTTTTTGGCGGTAAATTGCATAGCACTCCATTCCTGAATAAGCCGCACGAGTTGACACCTCCATCATGGGTCTACGACAAACAAAACGGAACGACTTACACGTCAAATTTGTACGGAATAATAATTTTAAAAAAAGAATGAGAAAAATAAGCCTGCAAGCGATGGTTTGCTTCACAAGCGCCACTAATAAAACTTGTTAGGTAGCTACCTTAGAATCTGGAAGTTAACAACTTATAAAATTATCTTCTATTGCACCATTGTAGGACACTTACAGTTATAGCACATTTTGCTACTTTAAATAAATTCTCATCGTCAAGAAAAACATTGTATGAATGTAAACGTCTTGTTAGATAAATTTCTTGTGTTTAAAAAAAAATCTTTGTACATTTTTTGAGACAGAGCCTTTGTTTGCATCTAAAATATTTACTGCCCGATCCTCTTCATGTTGCACATTTTATTATCGAGAATGCGTCGCCAGCGATCAGCACCTGATGATGAACAGGAACAGGATCAAACAGCAACGCGACGTCGTCCTGCTGCTGACACCCGAAATCCATCCCCAGATGATAAACAACTCTCATCTGCCCATGTGGATCTTAATGCACTTTATGTATTTATTTATTTATTTATTTATTTATTCATTTCTAATCCTGTGCTGTGGCTCTGTTCATGCTCTTTGATGTGTAATCAGTGGATGGATTAGTCAGGAACAACTGAAAGACAGACAGAGAGAGATGGAAAGAGACGGGTTCCATCAATTCGCAAAAAAAAAAAAAAACAGCCTTTGTGATAAAAAGCTTGTCATTTCGAATCTCCGCTCCGTTTTTTCTTATGCTCACGTTTATCTGATCTTATGTACGCAGACATACGGCCACAAATCAAATCCAATGCCTAAATTTCATTATAACATCAACCTCGGTTTATATTCCTCAAACAGGACCCCAGATTTGGCCATTCTTTACTGAATAAAGTGATTTTTTTATTTATTATTTTTTTGTGGAAAGGCTTTTGGCGAATAATGTATGCTTTGCTTTTTAAAAAAAAACAAAAAGTATTTGTATGTGGACGGTTTTTGCATTATCTGTGCACTGGCACAACCTCGCTAACATTTATCAGCTTTTGTTCTTTAGAGAAGTTTGGAAATGTTATAAAACAAACGTTAAACCCTTTTTTAAAACAAGGAAATATCCAAATATGGATGTAGCCTGTACGAACTGTACATACGGTCTTACCATCACATACACTATATTTCCAAAAGTATTCGCTCAACCTGCCTTCACATACAGAGGGAGCCAGGTGGTTCCCGTGATTTTAACAACCCACCCTACCCCCGCCGAACTGACCCTATCAAACTGCTACAGAGATGAAGATGGCAGCTTAATGGACTATTCGCGGTAAGTGGTGTTTTATTTTATAAAATTTGTTCGGGGTAGTTTACAGTTTATTTCCCAGTTTAGTTTTTTATTGGCCGTTTTGAAAATCACTGGCAGCACCAGCAGCGGT
>JAOVVB010000032.1:7029354-7039868 GCA_028570985.1 Heterobranchus longifilis
GCCTTCTGGGAAACTGAGTCTACCAACAAAAACTACAAACCAAAAACAGTGCCCTCTAGTGGTGAACCCTCACAGTAGTGAAAATCTGATTAGCCATTTTTATAAATTGCAAGTCAAGAGTATGCTTCTTAATATTTTTGTTTAAAAAACATAGACTTACATATTAAGGGTATATGTTTTTTTGTCTTATCTGCAAAAACGTACAGTGATATATAAAAAAAGTTGAACTGGCTGACTATCAGGTCATAATTTTTTTTTCCATTCCAACTGATCTTCTACGTCTGCAACACAGGCTCCAATTTGATTCTATCATGTGATTCAATCAGCTAACCTGCTGCAGGTCTTAGCTCAAAGCACCTTACTGTGTTACAGCAATTTAGTTGTGGGGGGGAGGGCGGGGGAATCACTCTTCACTGACAAATGATTCATGTAGCTTTTTTCTTTCTTTTTTGGAGGATTGTTGCCTACTAAATCATTGATGAATGCACAAGCAGTGGCTTTGTGTGGAAATGGCTGTGAGGTAATGTGACCATGTTAACAGCATTCTGTTTCTCAAAGAATGATTGCTGCTAACACAGCATGACTGACAGCCATGTTCCTTCCTCTCATTGTGAGTTAATTACCCTCGATTCACTATCACCCTGTTCATCCTTTCAGCAGCCTACAGAATTTCAAAATGTTAATTGTGCACTGAGCAACTGACGATTTTGAAAATTATATTCTTCTTCAGTTGGACTTTTTTTGCCATTTTACTTAAACACTGTCCACTGTTAACTCTTTACATTTAATTAACCCATAAACCTTTAAGGTTGTGAAAAGAATACTTACTGTACCCAAAAGTAATATTTGCTAGGGAAATACCGCTGTTTTACCACAAAATAATTTTCACACAAAATGAGACATCTCTCCCAGCAGGATACCTAATGTTGGATAACTGTTGTTAAATAGTTAGGAAAAATTGTGATGCTGTTCACCATCGGAACAACATCTAGTCAATGTTACTTTTTAAAATTAGAATGATCTTTGAAAAATTACTTTAAGTGCCAAAAATTTACTTTTTTGAATGAATGGCCCAAACACAACCTTGGAAACACAACCTGAAAACAAGTTTTTCATGTTCATTTGGAGTATGATGCCGATTCACATCCATTCACACAATGTCCGACCATCCATGGTCTCTTAAGCTTTTAACAAGGTTTAGAATTTTCACAGCGCATGTAATTCAGAGAGGTTCTAATGATACCTCTCTGTTTTTTTTTTTTTTCTCAAAATATTATCAAAAGGTGAATCTTAGTTCCCAAATCACAAATCATGTAATTTGGAAAGCCAGTTAACCTACCCTGAATGTCATTGGACAGTGGAAGGAAACCAGAATGCTCCCAAATTACTCTCCTGTAAAATGGGGGTTGTGGTGCTTGTTGTTGGAGCATCAACAGCATGCTCCTTTGTGGTCTTAGCACATTGTGTTCTCAATGCAGCTACCAGAGTTCTAGTCCTCTTCTTTTTAATTTGTATTATTAATTTTATTTCGTATTTTTTTCCGACATCATTTCATCAAAGTTATTTTAACTTTCAAAAACAGCCAAGTTTTTCCAAATGTCTGTGAGGTTGCCAAATCAATCTCAATATAAAGTTTTGACAAAATAAATATCATGCTAGACAATGCACACTGCCTGGCCAAAAGAAGTTGCACACAATAATATTTAGTTTGACCACATTTAGCTTTGTTTACGGTTATACTGTAACAGGTTATACTGGTTATACTGTTATTTCAGTTGAGTCCTGAAATGCTCCACCAGGGAAGAAAAAAATTGATGTAATAACCTTGTCATTCACTACATTTATTTTCTGAGCTTAGACCTGACTAAATGATGTAACCCAAGATCATATCACTGCCTCCAGAGGCTTGTACTGTACAATGGCCACTATGCATGATGGTTAAAACTTTCATCTTTATCCTTTTTCTGATTAGTCTCAGTAACAAGGGATTTTATTATGGCTTAACAGAAGTTTAGACCTAATCCTGTGCATGGGGAAATATTCTTTTTTTCACTATTAAACGTTACTGTGAATTTAAAAAAATGCAACCACTCACCTCACCAATACTCTTCCATGTTTTAATAATGTGCTGGACAGTTCTTAACCTGGTTTCAAAAATGTGGCTCTTCTGAAACAGTGACTTTTTTCCTCAGGCTGTGTATTTGCTCCATCAGAAATGCATACAGTAACTAAAGAAACTAAAGAAACATTCACTCGTTGAAGGAAAGTTGCTTCCACACGTTATAAAAAAAAAAATAAAAAAAAACATTCTCTTTTGTGCTCACATAATGTGGACACTATTACCAAATCAAAACAAATATCTCACTGGTGTCTGCTAACTAACTAACTAACTAACTTAGATTGCTATCTACTATAGATTACATTTATCATTATCATTCACAAATATTTGGTATTGGCTCATGACACAGACACGAATCATAACAACAGACCTACCAGTCCTATCTAGTACTAGCTTACTAACTAGCCTGAGATGGTACTAGATAGGAATGGTATTAACAAATAATTAATTTAACTTTTATTTAAAGGAGAACTCCCATTTTCTTCAGCTCTGTAAAACCTTCACAAACAAAATAAAAATTAATAATGATTGAACATTTTTTTTAAATGTTATTAATATGCAAACATATTTAACATTTTATTTTAATCAAGAAATATATTAAAAGCAGTGAGAACTAATACTATAACAGTGAGGTTGTATAATCTTGCCATCTTGACATAACTTTAACTGCATTCCTTTCTTTACATAAAAAAGCCTTGCCTGTATGCCAGTACAGATAGAAAAAAAGAGAAAATGAAAACACACTTCAGGATGATTTTACTTATAATTGCTATTAGTAACACAATAATTACAGTGTTATGGCTATGATTTATCACATCTTGGGACAACAACAAAGGTACTGATTATGATAATAAAATTGGATTAATGGAAACACGAGTCTTTCACATCTGGTGTTTTTCTTTATGTTTTTTTCACGTCTCTCTCTCTCTCGCTCTCTCTCTCTCTCTTTCTGTTTCTGATTGTATTCTATAATTCCCAGCTGTACATTGCTGCAAATAATAAATGCTGCTTGTATTTATTAGTGTTACTAGTGCGCTTGTGGTTCATTGACTATTTTCTCGTTGATATAAAGGACATTTGTGCCAGTGTGAATGTAAGTTTAATTCTGCCTTGATGCTTGGGGAAAGAGGACATGACTGCTCTTATCTACTGCCCTTACTAATATTGCCACAATGATATGGATAGGACACATGCCTTATATAAATATTACTCTGCTTCAAACCTCTCACCTTCTGGAGGTTTAAAATATCGGCTTCAAGTTAAATCAGAAGGATGTTTAGCGTACAGCAATGTCTGTCCTTCACTAGCATATTCTCCAAGGGCACAGTGTAGTACATGCCCCAGCTATCGACAAAGTCTGCTGGCGTGTGGATATTGTTTGGAGAATGTATCATATCATATCAAGTTTAGGGTTTGTATAAATGTTTCATAACATTAATTGAGTGTTACTCAACAAATTGATTAAGTCTTACTTACTAAACTCTTAGACCTGATTGCTTGATTTTCATCGCTTCATTGTTCCTTAGTGAAAAAGCATTATAAAACTAGGTCAAAATTTTGCACTTAAATAATGGTCATGTCTAATTTAGTGTAATACGGTTTTGTTTATGCACTTTTGTTCATGCTGAGCAAACTAAATCTTTGACTCTCAATGGTAAACAATTCAGTGTTTAATCAATAATGGTGTATTAACTTCGAGAGATATTTTAACCTTGAATAAAATAAAGTCACAAGTCAAGTCCTCACCTATTGAAACAATCCAGAAAATTTGTTTGTATGTCTAATGTGTCATTCAATAAAATTTGCTTTTATTTTACTACCAATGGGGACAAGAGCACGTTAATCTCTTAAACTTTAGCCAATCAGAATACATTGTTGGTTTAAATTAGTAAAATTTAAACTATTCTCTTCCGTTCCTTTCATTACAGGAACCAGAGATTAAAAATGGCAGTTCTTAAATTCTTGTTCCCATGTCAGTGGTAAAAGTAATTGGTAACAGTGAATAGTAGATTTAAACCTTTGCTGCAATACAGCACAGCCCCACTTTGGCATATGTATAATAAAAGCACAAAAAATTGGGATTCAATCACAGTAGTGGTGTGTGTGGGCATACAATAAAAGCCTTTGGTATTTTTGTGACCATTAGCACAGGCTAACCTGGCACAGAATGAATATATTTTTTATATCTTTGGTTGGCCATGCTGCTGTGATGTTTAATCAAGTTTAGTTTTTTTTTATTCAGTGCCAGCAGTTTCGTTTAGAGACATTTTTATTAGAGACACATTATAACTTAGGTTAACATTATTATAGGTTAGATTTTTATTTAGGATTTTATGTCAACATTTTAGTGGTAGAAATACCTGTGTCTGTGATGTCAGTGGTTTTTGGGGTATGTTCTTTTAGTAGTCTATTAATGTTTCATGTAAAATATATAAATAATGTAAGTACTGTATTTAATTGCCCTAGCATCTGCACTAAGATGAGATCCCAATTACAATTACAATTTGAGAAAAATTAAGCTTGAAAAAACCATACCATACCAACAGATTTAGAATGTCATACCACTCCACCCGTATCAGCACAATGTCTTGCAACTTGGTGAAAGAGCAGAAAACTAGATAATGCCCACCAAATGATCAGTAAATAACTAAAATACAAAAATATTCTTTTGCATTCCCAAACATAATGCTTTAACCTTATTAGGTAGCACATAAAAAACATTGAAGCCAGTCTCTCACTTTGGTTGCATGATGCCATCGAATGTTAGCGACAATCAGCTTCATTGTACTAGCTATTGCGTTGTAAAAAATCCTGTCATATAAATTCATGTTTTCCCAGGCATTTTACATTGAGATAAGATAAGGTAAGGAAAGGTTAGGTAAGATAAGATGAGTTAAGATGAGGTAAGATAAAATGAGGTAAGATGAGATAAGATAAAATGAGGCAAGAAGAGATCAAATAAAATGAGGTGAGAAACTTAATTACAAGATTATTATATACATTTAAATGTATACAGTAATAATCTTACATTTGGGAAGTTCACCTGTTACAGCGGCTCACAGAGTTTAAGAATAAGCACCCCCAACAAATTCTTGAATTTAATTCAGTTATGTAAATTAAATTAAAGAAAAGGAAACAAAGTCTCCCATTTGTTCCTTGGAGTAAAAAAAAGAGAGAGCCAAAACCTTGCCAAAAATGAGAGCCAAAAAAGTCTTTCAGGAGGCCTGGAGAATGATTCCTCAAGACTACATTAAAAAAATAAAAAAAGTCTGGTTCTTTGGAAGCAAAATGAGAAGAAACTGTATGTGGCCCAATACACTACACTGGCAAAATTATTTGAATATAATTAGAAGGCATTTTTAATACTCTGAAAGTTTGTGCTTGTATTGACTACAGGAAAAACAGGTTAGTAACTCCCTAAACAGTGATTTCTTTTGGGCATTACAACGATGATTGTTTGAAGTCACACTCATAAAAAGAAATGCCAACCCAGACGTGCTGATGTCTTACAAAATGAGTCATTTTGTATTTTAAGGGTGTTTTTTTTTCTTTTTGCTCTTCTTGTAGTGAATCTGTGACAATAAATTATTCATTTAAATTGTGCAATATTTAAATGGTCTTTGGTTTGACTGTTAGAATTACACATTACATTTCTCCTGGAGCAAGATGTAAACAATCCCTGCTGCCTCATGGAGAATGTGCTGTAGACTTATTAGAACAATGCAACTACCTATTTATTAAAAACAACTAAAATAATACTTTATTATACTCATATACAGTATGTTGTCCAGAATGCAGTATTCAAAACAAATGAAATTAAAATAAAAACTGAATGACTTGTTTGGAAACAGATCACCCCATCCTAAAATGACTTGTACAATCAATTAGCTTGGGCTATACACCTTCTCAATGGCACAAAAAAACCCATTTATCTTTCAACTGTTGTCAGCTGTGGTCATTTTGGTTAGCTCAGCTTGAAAAGCTGGAACATTTTGGCAAGGCACTTTGAGATAAAGATTGGAAGTCAGAAGATGAATCCAAAAAAGTGAAAAGATTTTATCACCGCCTAGAAGCACAGTGAAGTCTATTATTAAAAAGTAGAAGGTATTTGGTACAACATAGACCCTCCCTGGATCAGGGAGGAGAACAAAAAGATGTAGAGGAGGAACTTGGCAGAGAGGCTACCGAGAGGCCTACAGCAACTCTGAAGCAGTAACAGGAATTTATGACAAAGAGTGGTCATTGTGTGCATTTAACAACAATATTACAAATTCTCCATAAATGTGACTTGTACTGTATGGGAGGGCTGCAAGAAAAAACACTCCTCAAGAAAGGCCACATGTTGTCACGACTGAGCTGTGCAAAAATGCAGATGGTTAGATGAGACTAAAATTTAATTATTTGTCTACAACACCCAACGATATGTCTGGTGGAAATCCAATATAGCTCTGGTGTAATCCAAATAACACCATTTCTACAGCAAAACATAAAGGTGGTAATATCCTCTAAAGGGGGTGTTTATGTGCAGCAGGAACTGGAACATAGTTTCTTTGCAGCAGGAACTGGATGTACTGTATAACTGGAACATTTGTCAGGATAGAACGAAAAGGTATGGGGCAAAATATCAACAACCTTCCGAGATGACAATGACCCAAAGCACACAGAAAAACAAGCTACAAAGTGGTTGAAGGAGAAAAAAGGTGAATGGCCTTGCATGGCGTAGTCAGAGCCCAGACTTAAACTACATTGAAAAACTGTGGAATGACTTGAAGACTACAGTCCACAAACGGTCATTATCAAATTTAACTCAATTTGAGCAGTTCTGCAAAGAAGAGTAGGGAAATATTGCAATGTCTGGAGGTGCAAAGCTTCACCTGATTGAGTTTACAATTCATTAAAGTTTAGCCATTATTTGTCACATGTACATTATTGCACAATGAAATTTTTTCTTTGCATTTCCCATAGCTGGGGTCAGAGCCCACGGTCAGCAATTAAACAGTGCCCTGGGAGCAGAGAGGGTAAAGGGCCTTGCTCAAGGGCCCAACAATAGCAACCTTGTGAAGCCGAGGTTCAAATTGCTGACCCTCCGGTCAGTAACTCAGTGCTAACCCTCTGAGCCACCCCTGAAAAGCAACAAAATGTAATTATTAGGGGCGTGGGGCACTTTCTCAAACTGAATGAATTGAATTCCTTCTATCTTTCCCATAACCCTGCCTTTTCCCAGATCCTGCAGATGAACAGCATTTCCACAACCATGCCACAACCACCATCATGCTTTGTTGTGCCAAAGCTAAAATGCCCAATTTTGTTCTGACCACACTACAGAATGTTTGTGCACTTGTTTGCTGAACTACCAATTTAGATTTTTTCTCTCTCTCTCTGCTCATTACTCTTAAATAGAGCCCATCTTTATGGCATGACTGTGAATTATGGTTTTCCTATGAATACCTTCCTCCAATTAAAAATACTGGGGACTTTCATTGTCTTTTCATGGCATCTGATTTATAATCGTTATAATTTGTATTATTTTTTATTTACTGTATTGATCCACTTTTTCTGTTTTCGTTTACAGCCTAAAATTCTGACTATGTACATTATGGTTTATTTATAGCAAAAAAGTTGTGAAGTAAGGCAGGTGAGTCTGTAACTGGAACCTGTGAGATGAAGGGGTTAAAGTCTGTGAGTGAGGGAAATGAAATCTGAACGTGTGAGTACAATTGTTTGGTATTGACCTTGCCTCTAGCAGTAGATAATGACAATCAATAGGGAAACATTACATCAGTCACCAGTATGCACCACCAATGCCAGGGGCTGATGTCTCAAACACACACACACACACACACACACACACACACACACCACTAACTGGTATTTACTGAAGTGAATATCTTTAAATAATGCTCCAGTAGAAACAGCTAAACAGTGTGTATGTTTATTGGTGGCAGTGTGGATAGGATGTGTTACTTATTTGTTTTTACTGTAGATGGTAAAATTGCCCAGCAGGTATCGTTGCCAACTCAGATTCATGGTCGTTTTTTTGGTAGTATCTTTAGAGGTTCCATTGTGTTGGTTTTCTCCTGGTTCTTTCTTCATCCTAATCCAATGTGCAATAAACACTTTAATAGATGTCTGTCCCTTGCATAGTAGCTCATAGTGCTTTCAGAATAAGCAAAAACCGGATAAAGCAGTTACTGAAGATGTATGAATGTTTTTACAATTATGCAAAACATGCCATTCACTGGGATGTAAACACTGTAAAAGTTAATTGGAATATTAGCATTCACAGTCTTAAAGTGTCTCATAAATAAACAGTATAGTGTACATATGCATTTTAACCAAATTACTTCCATGTAATCACTTTACACTGAAGAAATACATCTCACCGCCACAGCATTTCTTCCTCACTTCTTATTATTAATAATGTTAAGTATGACAATAGGCTAAACATGAAATAAAGGAGCTCATCTAAAGTGAGCTCAATATGTTTGAAATGATTAACCTTAGCATCACTACACACTCAAAGCAATGATTTTTCTACTGTACCTCTCAGTAGAGCTCTAGCATGTGACGTCAGTCCTGATGTAAGACCAAACAAGTCACCATTTTGTCTGACAATCTGTCTGTGGTTTTACAGTGCCAGACAGTTGCTGTGCATGGGGACTGCCACAACATACGAGGTCAAAAACCTGAAAGACAGTTTTATTAGTTTCCCACTGACAAAGAGAGAGAGAGAGAGAGAGAGAGTTTTTGCTTTTCAGCCATCCATCAGGAATATGCCTGATTCATCAGCCCCTGTTGCTGATCATTGGCACTTGATTAATTAATAGCAAGATGTAAATTAGACTGATATTTTGGTAATATAATGTGTTGATTTTAATGATTGATAGGTTAACATTAAATCTTAAATTAAGGGATGATAGCTATAAATAGCACCACATCTGGCAGGAAACTGTCCTCAACAGTGTTATAAAGAACAGCTGTAGCTTAATAGAAATCTGTAATATCCAATGACTAAAGTTTCACAAGATGTCCGGTGTTCATTAAAATTAATAGGGGTAAATTTAGCCAGTGATACCACATTATTTGGTTTACTGGTTTTATCTGTATCAGGTATGATTGGTGGATCAAGTGACTGCAAGAGATCTATAGCTTAAAATATCAATTCCTTAAACTCTCAATAACTGCATTGTGCTCACCACAAGACTTGTGCATTTATCAAGTGCTCTGTTCTTCACACACATACAAACACCCACGCATACACAGACATGCCTTAGGTACTATGCCTTCAGTCTATCTGAATGTACTGCATGTAAAAGAAAATTGAGAAGACAGGCCCATAAATCTCCTACACGAGGAGTTTTACACCATCATATGGAAGTCTATTTTATATTTCCCCTTTGTCCCATTTGTGCATGTATTATTAATATTTACAAAAAATATCTATTCATCCATCCATCCGTGTCAGGGTCTTAGAGGCGAAGGTGGATGCAAGTTCGGATAATATTAATTAATCAGTATGCAAACAAAAACTTAAAACTGTATAATTAAGGACTGGTTTCTTTTTTTCCTAATTGTTAATTGTCTTTTTTTGTAAATCGATGCCCATGATTGTGTGTGTGTTCTCAGATGCTTCTTCTCACCACTGTTCTGAGGAGTGATCATTTGAGTTACTACAGACTTTCATCACCAAGGTGTTTTAAGCTGCAGACCCTCTGCACATACAGCACTGTGCAAAAGTTCTGAGCAACCAAACCATCACCCCCCCATCCCCACTCCGCCCTGGCCCACCCCACCTTCACATTTTGATTCTAAAAAGCCAGAATTTCTTGTATTTTTAATGTAGTCTTGAGGAATAGTTCTCCTGGCTTCATGAATGACTTTTTTTGGCAAGATTTTGGCTCTCTTTTTCAATCCAGTCCCTGTACCTGACCAGTTTCAAATTAATGTTATTTTTGGTTGCTTGTTTTGTTAATTAAGGCACACAGTGACCTCAAGCACAACCTATATAACTTTAGGCATTATCCAGTGCAAAATAGGTGCAAATGATCAGGCTAGTGATTAGTATACTGGTGATGCTAAATGATGCTGAATGGTTGGAACAAACAAGAGGAAAAATGAGGTTTGATGCTTAGGTTGTTACACAAGCAACCAATTTTTAAATTGTATCTTTAGGCACTTTGCAGTCTGTCACAGCAAAACATTTGTTCCCATTTCAATTGGGTTTTTTTTCTGGTGTTGCTGTTGTTTTATAATGGTAAGTATACTCTAGAGACTGTTTTGTGTGAAACTTTCAGGAGATCAGCAGTTTCCGAAATACTTAAACCAGCCCATCTGGCACCAACAACCATGCCACGGTTAGCCGGTTGGATGACTGCATAAATAAGTAGGTGTACAT
>JAOVVB010000032.1:7117154-7136690 GCA_028570985.1 Heterobranchus longifilis
TCAGTCCCTAAACGTCTTTTAAGTGTTGTGAAAAGGAATGGCAACATTACAAAGTAGTAGTAAATGCTTTACTGTTCCAACTTTGATCTGAAATACGTGCTTATTTTGAAAAAAAAAAAATTACACATTTAATAATGTGCTGTTGTATTGTCTGCAATGAAATACAAGTCAAAGTAAAATTAAAAGTAGAAATCACTACTTTCTTTTTTTATTTGCGTTTTCCATCCAAACTTTTTCTGATTTGGGGTTGTATATCGTGTAAGCAATTAGTGAGCCAGCCAGGAGGTGCAGAAGACCCACTAATTTAAAGTGGGAAATAAAGATGGTTCAAAATATAATTAGTTTGTCTTTTTATGATTTATAGCTTTCTGTGTGCCTTTTTATGGAATTTTGTGTCTATCGTTAAATGCCAATCATGAATGTATTTTTGCTAATTAATGCACATGGCATGTACACAATAAAATTAGCATTCTTTGTAAATGTTAAATGGGGTTGGTCTTTTGACACCTACCTGAAATACCTCAAAACTTTACTTCTCTATCATGTACCAACTATCAAGCAATTCTGTTAAACGTACAGTTTTGGACTTGGGCAGTGCTACTTCAGTCAGATCAGTATTTGGCTAGTGATTGACAGGTTACGTGTTTAGAGCCTGTGACATTTCAGGGAGAAAGTTGAGTCTTTGATTAAAACCAAGTAATTGCTGCAGAACCCTTAGGGTTAAATTTAAATGGGAAATTATACTAGTATTGAAAGCATTTACTCAGAAAAAAACATGCAAGCAAGGCCAAATAGTAATTGGTCATATTAGGGTAAGATGTTGGCTTGGAATGCACTGCCATGTTCAATCACATATATTTCCTACATTCACAAGAGGATTTTGTCAATCTGATTAGCCAGGATCGCTTTGCTCTGGTTTCAAAGGTCAACGAATAAATGTGGTGATCCTGATGGTGATCCTGATACTGCAGGATCATGGGAAGCGATCTACACATTCCAATATGAGCACTCAATGTTTACAACTGCTTCATTATAGCAAAGTGATACTTGTGGAGAATTATTGGGGGAAAAAAAATGCAATGGCAACATTGGAATTAGCCTCTCTCAGTGCTCTAGCATTCTTTAAGACTTTTCAAATGACATCATATACAGTACATGGGCTCGAGGAACCAGGTCTTATAAATGTTGTGACATCTTTAAAAAATTACCAGCACAAACTAATGTACTATTTGCATGGGATACTGTAATTATTATCCAGGGACCTCATGTGATTTAGAAATAACCCCTTCACATCTGAGTTTCTCATGGCACATTCACACGGAATAAGCGAATTTACTGACTTATTTCCTGGATATACAGCTTTCTCTTTCATTGTATTGTTGTAGGGTGTATATGAATACTTTCAAAGCACTCCAACGCAGCTTCCATTCTTCGTGGACGTTGGATAAAAAGGCACACAGGAACAAAAACCTTGAAAAAGTTTTATATACTGGCCAAATCATACACATGCTGATTCTTAGGGGACTAATATTATCACAGGGCCTCGATGTTCGGCGAAATATGGTAAGTAATTTGTGGAGGAATTTTTACTTTACAAATTACAGACATGGCAGATTCGCATGTGATTAAGATCACAGACAACCTGCGCAATTATTACATGGTCCCCAGGTAATACTAGTCCAGTGCGAATAGACAATTCATGGAGCTGAATAAAAGCTCTGCTCGTTTCAGGATTAGAAAAAAGTCTACAAACAAACATAAAGACAGAAATAAAAGATAACAACACATATAAAAGAAGCAATTCAAGTAATCATTAGCACATATTTCACATTGATGTAGCGCATACTGTTTATTCCAATTCCAATTTTATTTGTATATCACTTTTAGTTGAAACCTGGGTATATACTGTATTTAGCTTCCTAATAAGCAAGCCAGAGGCAACTGTAGCAGACTTCTGAGTGACAAAATTATGTTGATGTTGTTGATAAGGATATTGTGAAAAGGAGTCCCGGGATAAGTGGGAAAAGCACAGGACAGTCGGTAACAAATCTGCAGTATCCGTCTATCCATCAATAAACATAGTTTTCAATATCTTATAGGTATGCATATGGGATTATCCACAGCAGCAAAGTAAATCATATGTGTAGGAACACATAGAGGAAATCCACCAAGCACGAGACAAACATCCATGCACATAGACCTGACAAAGGAATCAAACCCAGGACTTGAAGGTGCGAGGCGACAGTGCTAAGCACTAAGCCACCATTTCATCACCATTATTGGACCATTATAACAATACCAATATGCTGGTTTTTTTTTTCTTGAACTTTGTCCCTTTTATCTTAAGGGTCACCACATTGGATCATTTAGGCTGATAGATAGGCTCCATTAATGAACACCTGCATCCTCAGGTGAAGAAGCAGTTGTCGACTACGTTAACAGTGACATAGCCGACAGTGTTGGAAGTAATACAGTAAATTAAACTTTGCTCTTACTTCACTGCAGATCATGCACAGATTCATACATTTCCCACCATGCAGCGTGAAATCAACAAAAAAAACAAGCTGCATTTATGGAGTTGTGGGCATCATCCATACATTTTATGTATACTTATAATATATTATTTGAGTGTACACAATTGTTTATTTTAGTTTCTCTGTTATACACAGCACTTTCCTGGTTTCTACACGGGCTTGGGACTAGCACTGCCTGCAGTGGCTGGGTTGTATGGGGTGTTTGGTTAAGGGTTTTGCCCCTGGACCCAACTCTGGCAAATTGGGGTAGGTGGGCTCAAACTTTCAACCCTCTGTTCAGCAACCCAGAGCCTCAACCATGTGAGCCACCACTGCCCCTACACATGATAGATTGCCGTTACCAGAAAGTAGTGCATGTCTATAGGGAGCAATGCTGGATGGTGTGCCACTACTCTCTGAATTTTCATATATCAGCATGGTCAGTGTATTGTACTGCTTATATAACAGTGATATACTTCCTGTTTTCATGTATGTTATCATGTAGACAGAGAAAGAAAGAGGTGGTTCCCTGATGATGAAATAGCTGCATTCTGACTTGATTGGATCTCTCGCTCTCTCCAACCCCCATAAAAAAGAATAACTTGTCCTTATACCTGAGAAAACAGAGTGTGTTTACAACTACTATTCCCTTCATAAATGTTAAATAAATGTCCTCTAACAAAAAAACATCACTGCGGCAACAATCAAACTTTAACAATACACTTCCTAATGTCTACCATCTGCCATACAGGCCCCAGTTTATTAGTAGTTACCATGAGAACAATAACAAATTCCAATGAATGTATAATTATAAAAGGTCCCATATTTTACTACTTCTTTAACAAGTTAGCGCAGGTCTCAAAGCTCCCCGGAAGTATGACTGCTAATACTCCATCCAAAACCTCTTAGATAATGTCAAATACATCAAACTCACTCTGTTTCACTCCTCTTCCGAAAGTGCTGCTTCAATGTTTATGTAAATGAGGTAGGGCTAAGCCAGGCCCTGCCTGAGAACAGCAGAGCTGAGTGAAGATCGTCAGAGCTGAGTGACAACCTGTATGAGGTTACATTAGGGAGAAATCAGTTTGTTAAGGCCATGACAAAAACGTAAAAAAGGGACAACAAACAAGAACTTTTTTGCATAAAAGCAAGAGCATTTTGCATAAAAAGTTCAAGGTTGTTGACCAGGCCACCAAATTCTCCAGATCTTAATCCGATCAAGCATCCATAGAATAATGCAGCAAATAAGCCTGATCCATGGCAAGTCCACCCCGCAACCCACATTACCAAAAGGATCCTGGTGCCAGACACTACAGCACATGGCCAGAGGTCTTCTGAAATCATGCCCCGTGGGGACACAGGACTAGTAGAATTATCTTCCCACAGTTTCCTATATTTATATTCTATAATTCCTAATATGACTTGTACACTAAGTAAAAAGTCAAGTGAACAACACCACAGACCTCAATCCACTGTGGTGACTTTCTATTCGCTCTCTACTGTGCATCTCATGCGAATTACATTCATTCATTACAAAGTGAGAAGGGATGCAAGCTGAGACCCTAACACATCTAAGAGAGCAGTTAAAAAGGCGAGAGACTGCATTAACTCGCAGCCGAAGAATTCTCGGCCGTGCGCATATTAGCCGTGCCTGGATAAGTAGCCATGGTAATACAGAGCTTAGAATTCATTGAATATTAAGGGAGGGGAATCATGCGGGAACTATACAAGCATTTCATACAGGCAGGAGGAATTGCTTCGTAACACTAATTAACTACAAGATTATTCTATCATTACTTTTTTCTTTCTTTTTTTTATCGACTCCATTTTGTTGAAATGGATCTGGTGAATGTGATACCTTAGAGAGAAGTCTTATTTTAATTCATATACACTGCATGGATTAAAAAACAAAAAAACAAAACAAACAAAAAAATGTTGCAGTTTGAGAAGGGTCATCATTGGCTTGCATCAAGCGATAAAAATAACTGAGGAGATTTGACTTAGCTAAAATTTGGTTAAAAACCCTAGGACTCATTATTAAAAAAAAATGGAAGTACAGTCCTGAACTGTCAACTACAAGTACAGGAAGAATTGTGGTCAGGGTAAGGATGGAAACGTAAAGCATCTGACACATGAAATCTGTGTCAGGTAATGTGAAATGTTACATAATGATGTACAGTATTATTACCAATGAGAAAGGCAAATGTTATTCTCCATCTTTACCCTCCTCTAAAATCGATCTGAATTTTCTACTGCTTTGGACAATATTTCTGAACTGTCTAAACACAGAAATTTATCTAGCTTTACAAATCAGCAAAATATCTGACTTAATAATTAAGCCATATACTGTAGCAGGATTTTAGTACCTGACCCTGTGTGCTATCCCTATATTGATCACAAAGAACAGCTGAAACATGTAAGTGCCCAACGTCTCACAATTCTGAGAAAGCACCGCTTGTTTTTTTCCACTTGGCTTTTTAAACTAGCTTTCATTGCTTTCATAGATTTTCAATTTTGCACTTCGTTTTCCACCTACATGCCATTAGCTTGTTAAGAGGCAATCCAGAGTTCTCGTCTGGTGCATTAAAAACATTTTGATTCAGATCAATAAAACACTAGTAAGGCCTTCATTCGAAAATTCTCCATCCTTTATTTCCCGAGAGTCACTGAGTACCATACCACTCTTTAACGAGAGCAAAAGAATGACAGAGCACAGCGTAGAGAGGATGAAGAGTGCGTTGTACACTCAGACAGAGCAGCAGACACTCAGAGAGAACAACAGCATCATATAAAGAATAGCAAAAATAGAGCTATAAATGCACTTGAATTCTTGGAATATGACAGACAACATGTTCGGACTAGGAATCTTACTTCACTTTGATAAACTTTTTTTTATCTATCTGTGCTAAATCACTTAGTCAGATTCCTGTATATCTTACAATAAATAGTTTTTGACTTTTACATATCCCATCAACAGAAATGCTGGCACTTTAATGTAAAGAAATCACAATTTTTATGTATAAATTGAAGAAATCTTTTAATTATTCATTAAACTAATTCATTTACCTTCCAAAAAACTTTCCTATATAAAGTTTTCCCTTTGCATTGCAGTAAAAAAAAAAGAAAAAAGAAGTTATTACTTTGCTGCCTCAGTGGACATCCTTTAATTATTTAAAAGACAGTATACAAAGAAAAGTATCAGATAACCAGTGTTAAAAATCGGTGCCAGATCACTGATGATTTGGAACTGTTTTGCAGCAAGTGCTCCATGAACACTTATAAAGATTTATGATGTTATGAATCCCTCTAAGGACATACCAAGATATGAAAGAGCCAATCCGTCAGGTTATGAAGTTATTTTAAAAAAGGATTATCGTTCAAGAAATTGAAGAGAAGTTTAATAGAAACTCACTGCATAAAAATATACTGTATACATCAGCCGCAACACTAACATCACCGCCAGGTGACTTGAATAACATTGATTATCAATTATATACTGGTAAACTGATGACAGGGTCTAATTTATGCCAGCCCAAGAAAGGCCAGCCCACCCGGCGCGAATCCAGAGAAAGAAAGTGTAGCACAAATTGCTGAAAAAAGTCAGTGCTGCCCTCAGTAGTTAGGTATCAGAGCAGTCAGCACATCACGGCCTGCCTGTTCAAGGTTGTTGACCCCGCCTGCAAATTCAATCCTATTGAGCATCTGTGGAATGCGCAGAACAAACCAGTCTGATCCGTGGTGGACCCATCCTGCAATCCACAGCACGAAAAGGCTCCTGGTGCCAGACACCGTAGCACACCCCAAGAGGTCTAGTGGAGTCATGCCCAGAGGAGCCAGAGCTGTCCCGGGGGCACAGGGGGAATCTACATAATACCGCGCCTAATGTTATGGCTATATACAGTATATATTTCTAATATTTCTTATTTCTAAGATAATTATAAATAAAATATAAGATTATTCAGCCTGTTTTAGATGCTTTTATACATATTAATGACAAGGGAGAAAAAAAAATGTAAAAAGAAATCAACCAGTGTGAAATCTTCAGAGACTAACAGGGTTAAATACCTTACCCAATCTTTCACAAAGTTCCCTCTAGAATGATAGGGAAAAAAGGATTCACCTTGTGAACAAGACCATTCATCACTGTCTCATGTCCTGCTCAGCTGCCCTCTGGTACAGGTTCAGCAGCAGGATTGTTGCAGGGAATTTCATCTCTCTCTCTCTCTCTCCATGTGTGTGTGTGTGTGTGTGTGTGTATGTGTAAAACCCAGACTCGATCGCAGAGCCGTAAACCTTTAGGATCATGGAGTGTTGATTTCTCCACGCAGTAAATGTCATTTATTACAGCAAGAAATCCCACAAAGACCGGAACCCACTAACATGGCTAACTCCAGGGACCCAAATCAACCCTAAATGTCAAATGCAAATATTTCTGTTATTTGCTGTTTAAACATGTGAGGAACAAATTTTTTTTAATATATTTTTTTTACGCTGCAAACGAAAAGGGAGGAGCAGTCTAACACTTCTGATGGACATTTAGGAACTAACACGCTTGCAGGCCACGAGGGACTCTGTTAATTGCTCTGAGTGCAAATTAAAAATTTATTAGTGAGTCCTTGCGATGCAGTAATAATGACATCTCACTTCCTGCTCGGCCTTTAGCAATGTGTCATCACCAGCGCTCAGCCAAGCTGAGGGAACTTTTCTGACCTTGGAGTTATGGTGGACATTTAAGCATGATCACTGATATACTGTATGATACAATTTCATCTATGCAACTTTCAATTACTAGTCAATGTTCTGTGTGTTAAATAATGTTCAGTTCTGTTTTATACGTGCGGTGTAGCACTACTAGTGTATTAAAATACACTGTGACAAAGTAGCTTCAAAGACCAACGCTGAGTAAAAACAACGCTGAGTATTTTTTTTTTTGCTTTAGTCTGAGCGTGATTAGAGTATAACTGGGCATGAGGCAGAAATACATGCTAGATGGGATGCCCGTATGCTTGCAAGGCACCATACACACACAGACACTTACGCACATTTTTAACACCTTAGGCCAATTTAGAATCGCCAGGCTATTTACTGGCACGCCTTGCAGACATGGGGAGAACATGGAAAACTCCACGCAGACAGTAACTCAAGCTCAGGATCGATTCAGAACCCTGGAGCTGTAAGGTTACACCATGCTGCCCGATCTGGTAGATCTAATCTTTTGATTTTTTTTGCTAATCCTATTACTGTTAACATCTGCACCATCTAAGAGAGTGCATAATTAGTGTAATTAGAAAGCTCACACAGCGTTCCCAGTACACTATGTAAATCCCATTTTTTTTAATGCTCCTGCATTTAAAAGACTACAGCGACATTGCAGGTATATTTTATAAATGTTCTGTAAAAACTTGCTATGAGACTGAAAAATAGTGGGAAGAAAAATACAGCAGGTTTTAGTCATCATCATGAAAGATAAAACACAATTGAGTTTTATAAATGGCAAGCCGGGTTTTAAGCATGGACACGTTCACGACTGTCAGCTGGCCGTCTGCACAGAAACAGCTGTGTGTTCTCAGAAAGATGATCCCATCACATCACTACTTGACGATTTTAAGGACCTTGCTTGCTAAACTTGAAGTTCTTGTGATGGGGTAGTGATAAAAGCTCTTGTTTTTGACCTTTAAAATGTATACAGTCAATGTACGTATTCGAAGAGTCTGATGTGGACATTTTCTAGTGCACGGAATGGCGTTTTGTAAACAGAGGGCGAACATTCCAGGAACTATTGGCGTGAGAATAACTCCTCCAGTGCCTGCAAAACAATATCATCTATTTTTAACGAGAAGCTGCAGTGTGTGGTTTATGACTATGCACCATCCCCTCTAATGCCAGGTTTTATAGGAGCATTGTGGCTCTCCTCCACCCCTGCCCTCTTCCTTTAAATGAAGCCATTACTGCAGATAATGCTGAGGCATCGCCCCTTAACTATTCATAGAGGGCTAAAACCTGATTATAAACCGTTCTGCTGCAGCTTACGCTCACTCTAATTTGACAGGCCGCAGCTGTCTCGCTACAGGAGACCAGAGCCAACTCCTGATGATGCTTACAAAAAGCTCACTGAATGACAACTGTCCCTCTGAGATGACTAGTCAGAAGCTCACCCACACACTGTCATATAAAAATAATAATAAAAAAAAAAAATGTAGAGGCCCTGCCCGCAAGAACCTCTCTCCTCCTACACCCTCTTTGATACAGAAATGTCTGAGGAGAAGAGAAATCTTGTCATATCTCTGCAGGAGAGGACAAAAAAGACAGAAGATGAATAGCAGCATGCTCTGTTGTTAACCCTAATAAAGTAAGCTTTTCTGAGTGCTCAGTTTGCTACGCGCTACGCGCTTCGCTTCTGAAGGGCCATTTTCGGGGAAGTGTCCCAATTTTGATGCCGTCATGTTCCAAATCGCATCACTCTGCCCATCAAACCAGCCCCGTGATGGACAGAGTCTGGAAAAATGGCCGGCTATGATGGCTGCTGGAGAGTGATTTAGCCAATCAGTGCTAAAAAAGCATTTCACAATCAGTGGGGTCTCTGCCGTCCCACAGCTCTTACACTGATAGCCGTGTCCGTATGAAGTGATGAATCCTGACATCCAGACCAAATTGCAGCCTTATTCACCACTAACACACTTCAATTGCGTGCATGCTGTCGATTATTTTAATCTTGACTTATAGGGCTGTATCTGCTAGCGGTTTGTAGTGTTGCAAACCACATACTGTATAATACCATGTATTAAAGACTGTGACAATTTACAGTATTAAACAGGCACAAAAGACTTTTACTTCAGAAGGATGTCACGACAATGCTGCTTTATGATTTGGCAAGCTGCATATGTTTCATACTCAAAGCAAAAAAAAAAAAAAAAGATTTGGTGACTACACAGACAACACCTTGGGATACGCTATGTGTTATCAGAAAATAATCCACAAGATGCTAGGGGGCAGTCTTGGACTGGAATCACTCACTGGTTAAGGCATTAAACTATGGTTCGGAAGGTCCCAGGTTCAAATACCACGAGTGCCAAGATGTTCCTGTTGGGCCCTTGAGCAAGACCCTTAACCCTCAACTGCTCAGATGTATAATGAAATACAAATGTAAGTCGCTCTAGATAAGGGCGCCTGACAAATGTAATGTAAATCTTTACCATCAGCATAAGTGTTATATTGTTCTTACACTACAAAAAGTTTCTAAGGCAACACACTGTATGTTTTCTCCAGTTACACTCATGATTAATTTTGTGAAACATCCATGAAACATTTCAAATTATGAGGGGTGTTCAAGTCAAACCCGGAATTTAAAATTCTTAAATTTTAGAGTAAAACTGATTGACATGTATAGAAGACTTCAAGCACAGTACGGTGATGAGACTCTTATCCGCAGTAAAACTTGTAAATAGTGCAAACGTTTTAAAGAAGGCCAACGGTCCCATTGGAGGTGGCTCGGACCCACTGCCGTTGTTCACATAAACATTCAACGAGTGGAAAGCTTGATCTTTGAAAATCGACTTGTCGCCACACAATCGTTTACAAACTAATTTGCAAATTAAAGTACCTTGGATGGAAGTTGTTGTCACATTCCCCTACAGTCCTGACCTCGCTCCAAGCCATTATCACATGTTTTTGGGGCATTAAAGGAGTTCCTGGGAGGCCAGTGTTTCAGACATAGAGCAGGCAGTCGGATCATAGCTCTGGCGTACAGAGAAAACTTTCTACCTTGATGGTATCCAAGCACGAGTGAAAAACTGGGATAAGTGCATTAGTGTAGCAGAAGCTTATGTACACAAATAAAGCCAGTTTTTAATTCTCATAACTGTGTTCCGGGATTTTTGCACAATCAAAAATCCCGGTTTGACTTGAACGTCCAATGTAGATGCCAAGTTTTTGTCTTGTTAAAGATAACACAAATATTTGAATAGTTTGAATATGAGGTAACCCTACTATTTCAGTAATTTATTTAGCAGTCACAGGTGCTTTCTTACTGATGACAAAATGACGGCCCATATCTTAGTAATAGCTGGTTCATTTTATCACAAGTCCTAGTTTGACTTGAACGCCCCTCCTTAGGTTAAAAGAAGATGTTTAAGTTCATTTAAACTGCGGTGAAAAAATGGAGAACAAAATTCATAGAGTACAGAAATGTCATGCTGGCTAGACGACACCTTTCCCTGGCACTTTCTTTAGAATATGATGTCTCGAGAATACAAATAGTCGTTTTTTTGCATAAAAACGATGCTTCAGAAAAGTGGCGCTGAGAGCGAGAATGTGAAAAAGAGATGAAGACAAGAGAAAATAACAACTCACGGAGACAGTAACCATTTCACGAGCAGAGCTACAGCTTTTATCGATCTGCTCAATGGCTTCTATAAATCAGACAAGCACATCCATTCTAAATACAATGGCTATTATGGTGAAGGAAAACACATAGAGACATGCATTAGTGGATGTGCACGTGCACACACACACACACACACACACACAGAGTACCACAAATTTTCTTTGCTTCCGAGGAGGCCTAGTGACCGCAGACAATCCTGAGAACACCTGCAGGTTTTTATATATATATATATATTTTAAAGGGCTTTAACCTACAGCAGATCAGCAGCACCTCATCAGCTCGGCGTTGAAAATGCCACGATTGCCAGCGAGACTGCTGAGCAAACAAAGGAGCACGAGCACAAAAGAAAAGTGCAAAGAGGAACGAAGTAATGGAGATCCTGCATCATCCTGAGAGGAGCTTTAACAGAATGTGTTAGTCAGCAAAACTGACTCATCTGCGTCCTATACGGCGGAGAAGTGCACAGCTTTTTTATTTTTATTTATAACACTAGACAGAGTGAGACAGATAGTGAGAGAGAAAGAGAGAAAGAGAGAGAATATTTGTGACAGTATCCAGTATCAATAAAAGGGAAAACATCTTAATAAAGAATAAAGTATAGACACAATTACCAACTCAACACTAAGCTACTAATTTCCTCATCAACTCAAAATCTGGCAGCGGTACATTTCCTGCACATTTATAATTTTTTAAGCGATCGATAACTGGCAAACATTCATTCCCGCGAAAGAATCCGTCCTCCAAAGGAACGCCGGCTCCTAATAGGCATCTCTCACGTGCTCGCTTTCTTTCACTCTCGCTCTCTTTATCTCACGCACTCTCACGCCTCACAGCCTGTATCTGATCACCTCTGTGATAAACACAGACATCATGGTGAGATCTCATAATGGCAGTAAATTACCATCAGCGATGTTGAAGCGGTGCTGTAATTTGTAGTATGATTTAAAGCAGCTGCTGTCAGGGAATCCGTGTCTGACTCTCCATTGCTGCGAGTGCGACTGAAGGAAGTCACTCATCACACACACACGCTCACAGACATGCTGTTCGAGATCTGGAGTGGTGATACAATCCTGCCTTCATCAGCCTAATCGATTAGCGTGATAATGCTCTAATGAATACTGCATGTGAAAGGGAGAGGTGTTGAGAATGTGCACGTGTGAGCCTGAGGAAATCATATCTCATCTTATTTGCGATCTTCAGTCGCTGTGTGAACGTGAATCACTGGATGAATTGGATGATTTAAATGCATCTAAACAGACTTGGGTTGTTATACAGGTTATATGATGTGTATTATATTTTAACTGCGAAAGCACTAACAGGCTTTGATTTGATGAGTCAGGAAAATACCTGATGAGAAAAATGCACAGAACCATTATTCATTTCCTAAAGACTTGACTGGAAATTCGAATGGCTAATAATGTGTGTTATCATTTAAAAGAGTCTGGAGCTGCTTGATTCATTTAGTTCATTTTACCCATTGAATAAAATGCACACAGGTTAATTAGTAAAGGCTGCTAATTTTAACTCTGGAGGATGTCACACCGACATTAACACAGGACGTGAAATGATTTCATCGCCACTTCTTGTATTGACGACGCATTGTTTGATCATTATCACGACCCGTGCTTGTTCTGAAAGGTAAATGCCTAACGAGCAATGAACTCCTAAAGTGTTTCTTTTCCTCTGATACCTCTTGCTACTTGTTCTCAGGTACTGTATGTGTCGGTCATGATGTCTTGTAGTAGATAAGTCACAGAAACCTGTATTACGATCAAGTCATTTTGCTATCGGTAAACCCCCCCCCCCAAAAAAAAGATTACAATGAATTACTTTCAAAATGCCTTTCTTCCTTTCTTCCTAATGCATGAACGTACAGTAATAAATGCATGTGCATTGGGTATTAGAGTGTGTGTAAGTATGTACTGTATGTGGATGACTGGTTATGGATGTCTGAGTGCGTTGGTTGGTGGGTGTGGATTTACGTATGTATGTATGTGTGTGTTCGCACGTATGAGTGTGTGAGTGTGTGTGTGTCTGATTGTGTTGGTGGGTGGGTGTGGGATGTAACAAATGGTCCGGTCCTGCCAGTGTGTGACTGAGTGGAACAGCAAAGTGAATGAAGCTTTCTATCACTGCTATACATCTGTGGTTTTGTGTGTGTGTGTGTGTGTGTGTGTGTGTGTGAGACAGATTAATCACAGTCCCTTGAGGAGCCCAGCAACCCTTATACATTAATACTCTCCAAAGTTATTAACTCCCCAGGCAGAACGAGAGAGAGAGAGAGAGAGAGAGAAAGAGAGAAAGAGAGAGAGAGATGGATAAAACCTCCTGCTGTCATGACGGTTAAGGGCTCTCTGTCATCATTTGCCGCCATTCCCATGGCCGCTCATCAGGGAGGGATTGTGGCAAAGGTGTAAAGAGAATCTTGATCACAGCTGAACCGAGCGGCGAGGCGTGCCTCATATATCACACGCGTGTGCCGGTCAAGCATGGAGGAGATATCTCTAACCTCCCGCTAAGTGCTCTCTAAATCTAAATCTTATTTTCAGACTCACGGAAATGTTCAAATAAGCAGGAAATGCCCACTAGCCCTGTCATAGTTTGTAGCTGTGCAAAAAATACTGTCATATCTCACCAGCTATTGATGACATCTACACTTTCTCGTGCTAGAACAAGGCCAAAGCAATAATAAAGGCCCCAAACCACCCAAGTCACAAAATACTCCACCCTCTCAGGGTCTGAAAGAAATTGAAGGACAGCTTTTATCCTCAAGCTATCTGTATCCGGAACACTGCAGTTCGTTTCTCTGCAAGTATTTGCACATCACGAAAATGTACTGTATTACTTGTCTATAATGCAGCTCATTTGCACAATATTACACAATATTGTATTGCTTCGCAAATCATTTTCGCACTCGGAGCATATAGTGGTTTTATATTTTTCTTCCTTATGTTACCACTTTGCATGTTATTGCAACTCGTTTCTCATATCTTCTTTATTGTGTTTGTGTCGCACATTTTTTTTTTGTTCAGTTTGTGGCATTGTACAGTATATTAGCCATAAAATGCATCTTGTAGTCTGTAACAGGTTAAGCTATAACATTAGTATACATTATACAGTAAGTATTTCCGCTGGATATACTGTAGACGTACAGGACCTTCTTGATCTTTTACCAAGCAGATTGGCATTGTTACCAGATTATTATTGATGTTTCTATGATGGTATGCATGCTATACAGTACTGTGCAAAAATAATAACAGGAAAATGTAGTGATGGATGATTTCAGATGTCTTACAACAAGGGTTGTTCAAATCAAACTGGGACTTTTGATTGCATAGAATAACAGAAAATAACATTTTCCAACGTTTTCTCTCAATATAATACCCTGCAAAACTAATGCACTTAACACAGTGTTGTACTAGTGCTTGGATACCATCAAGGTAGAAAATTATCTCAGTAAACAGGAGCCATGATTGGACCGCCTGCTTCACATCTGAAATGCTGGCCTCCCAGGAACTCCTGTAATGACCCAAACCTGGGGAAATGGCTTGTGTTCCTGTAATGTGCAAGTGATTTCCTGTTAAATATGTTTTTCCTTTCTTTAGTTGCTATTCTTCATGAATCACAAAAAAGGCTAACATAGTTTCTGTAATATTTAACTTTGACATGAGCCTGTACAGTATAAATAAGTGCTATACGGCTGTTTGACTGAAAGTTGAATTAATGTAGTGTGCATTTTTCTATCATTGTTTGGCAACAAATAATGGCAAAAAAGAGTAAGTACTCAACAGTCATTTGATTAAAAATAAAAAGAGAGTGTCTGGCATTTGCACAATTCTGTATATAGAATAAAACAAGCTTTGAAGAGTCAATGGGCAAAAAAAGACTGTAAAGCTCAGTTTCCCTTCAGCACACCCCAGTGGACACAGCTTCTGTAAAACTGCATTAAAGTACATTAAGGAGTGAAATTTTTTTTCTTTCATTTTTTCCCTCCCAGCCATCGAAGAAAAAAATCAAAAACGATGTATGGAATTTGCTGTAAAGTTCAGCAAGATCCAGGAAATATGTAAAGTTTGTCTAATTATTCTAACACATTTTAACAAATTTAATCTACAGAATAGTTGGAATTATGACCAGATATATTATGATATATTTATTTTATCTTTGGAATGAACTGGTAAATTTCTCTTATTTATTTTTTTATACAATCTGTGGTGTGTGTTATTTGGTCAAATTCAATTTAGTTCCTTGGTGTATTCTTTGGTGGAGAGGGATTTGAAAGAAATAACACCATCTGTTTAAAACATCCACTGAACAGCGAGAAAACTTGTTTAGTTCACATTTAATATTTGCAGTAGGTTCAATTTTTTTCTTTGAGTAAATATTAAGGAATTGTGTGTGTGTGTTCCTCAGTGCATATAGAGAGAGTGTCTCTGAGTGGGCACGTCTTGCAGGTCGAGATGGACCTATAGTCATGTACTGTATATGAGACTATATTGCTATATTGTAGGAAGAAGGAAGCAGTGGGAGGTACATTGCAGTTACTGTTATATGTGTACATTTTGTAATCATAAATTTAATAGGAACCTCCAATGCAAAATTCACATTTTGGTCATTTTAGACATTCAGATGGCGCGTGCCAAACAAACAAGAAATTTTAGAAATTTTTGTATTGGCCAGGGCTTAAACAAGCCAATTAGAATTTCCCCCTAATGTGACCTCTTATAAGAAGATACCCTTCCTGGTTGGTTGCTCAGCTCTGCCCAGCTCTCATCAGCTCTCTTGGGGCGTGTGTTTGTGTGTGGGTGTGTTGGGGGGTGTTCTGGCACAGCAGTAGCTCGTCTACATACTGTATACACTGAAACAGCGCATTTGGAGGAAAAGTGTAACAGAGTTTAAGTTTTAAAAAATGCATTATCAGTGCCAAAAACTTTTGCCATTTGACAAAAATGCGAGCCATTAAAGTCCTTCAGGAAGCCTGGAGAAACGATTTCTCAAGACTCCATTTAAAAAATATAAGAAAGGCTGGCTCTTTGGGAGCAAAATATGAAGAAATGGGGGTGGATTAAGACTTTTGCACAGTACTCTGTGTTAACTTCTTAAAGAAAAAAGTAAAATAAAGGACTTAAAACCCCAGCATTTTAGCCTTTTTGTTTCGCAGTTTTTGTTTTTTTTAATAAACATTTAAAGGGCTCGTGATTGTGCAGTATAGAGTGACATATCATTGTGACATGGTGAAATGAATTTTAGTTTATATTATTCTCATCCTCCAGTAGTGTTAAAATTGTTCTAAAAGTAATAATAACTTTGTTCCACCTAACATATCTGAAAACCCAAATGCACAGTGTGATGTCTGTGCTGCTTGGGTTTTAAGGGTTACGTCTGGATATGCAGCAATTTTACTAAAGAGGTAACTGATTTAATTCCTTCTCAGATGGACCTGCATGACAGATCACTCTCTTCACCTTGTATTCCTTTGACATGCACAGACAAAATCAAAGGCCAGTAATTGAAATTATTATATGGATGTGACATGCAACAACATAATTAATTCTTTTAATTGCATTATACGTACTATTGAGAATAATCATTGTGCTGCATGCATTTGATAAAAGTTAATTTGGTGGAATAATGCTACAGTAGCTGTAGATAGTGATAATTATATTAACCTAACAAGCAATGCAATACAAATGTAGTTGATGTTCGTCTACCCTACACCTGAATTTATTGTTTGATATTCATTTGATGAGGAAATGTTCTTTATATTTTGCCTTCATGACTGATTTTTACATTTCTTTGACTGTTTAATGTTTCGTCATAAAAAGTATATATATATATATATAAACAGATTTTGTTAGCAAGCTAAGAATCCAAATTGACAAAATTTCTCCAAATAAACACCAATTAAAATGTATATGAAATGCATGATTATTATAAGGATACCTAGTCTCCAAGGATAATAATTTAATTAGAAATAATTAAAAATGCCATGACAAAGTTCCTTAATAGAGCTGAAAAACTGCTCAAAACTTTATTATATGCTAGTCTCTTAAACTGTACTTTAACGCATATTAATTAAAATGTCCTTTTTAATGTGTACAGTAAGCTAATCTAGAAGTCAAAAGCATGAGCTAAAACTCCACACACATGTATGTGAACTAGGAATGTGCCAACAGGATGTTATTATTCTGTTATAAGCATGGTACACTTTAATTAGAAAATATTTCCAAGACAGAAAAATATTTCCTTAAAAAAAATAAAAAATATTTCCTCTTGTCCAGTGAATGAAATTTCCCGAAGGAATCTTTATTAAAATTTATTCTAAATAATTTGTCTTTTACAGTATGCTGCTTTCTAAATTGAATTTCATCTGTTTAACCGACTTGTTAACTGCTTCCTTCATAACGAATGCATGTGAACAATATGGTGTAATGGCCACCATAACATTACTGCGTATGTTGAACTTAATGGGACATCATATCGATTATCTGAACAGATGCAGAGTACAATGACGTATTTTACAACCCTTCACATAAAGTCTCCGCAGAAAGCCTGTATATTATTAGCGCATGCTAAATAGTTAATAAGCTGTAATATATTAACAATAGCTTAACTCCTGCAGCAAGGGCAGTGCTTATATTGAAAGGCATTCCTCTCTCTCTCTCTCTCTCTCTCTCACTGTGTGTGTGCGCGCACTACAAGTCGCCGTTCCTTGGATATGCTTTTTTTTTTTTATAGAATGTCCTTCATACTTGCCACAAGCACACAATCAGACGATTGCAGACACACTTTTACCATCTAATTCTATCATATACCGAGCTTTTTCACTTAAAGCACCTTGTTATTTCATCCTTCGTACACGGGCTATTCATCATCTCGTCTCGAGTGACAAGGAGATCTAGTCCTTGCCTAGTCAGCCCTTCAGACTGGACAAGAAATCAAAGGAGAGAATCTTACAAGAAATTTGGAAAGAAGTACACTCTAGAGGTATCACCAATATACTATTTCACAGTTAGGGAATAAAACGACAGGGCATGCTGTTATAAGAAAATAATCAATGACACAGCTATCTGGTATGACCCAGAGTGGATAGCAATTACTGTTCCCAACATGGAGGTGATTTTTTTTTTCTTTTTCTTTAAACAGCACATATGGAACTGCCCAGCTCATACATTAATATTATGGGATGTACGGTATAGGAGACAAGGGAACTTCTGTTAGTACCTACATTACGGCAGCCATATACTGTATAATTATTGTTGTTGTTTTTTTTCTTTCTCTTGAAATTGGTAAAATTAAACAAAAAAAAAACACGTTACTAGAAAATCCTCTTGAAAATTCTCTCATTCTGATGGAAAAAAATGGGCTGACACTGGAGACTCCTTCCATGTTCGATATGTTATATAGACATTCTACATTTTTAATCCATATGCATTAGTCTTAGATTATGTTCAGCGTCCATACAGCACAGATTCTCATTTCTGACACAATCTGTGTATGGACTGTGACCAGCTATCCCTTACACTGCACAACACACACTAACATACCAACCTGCAGATACCTACAGTATAATTAGTTATATATGTAACAATACTCACTCACCTTATACCCCCCCCCCCCCCACCAAGCATATGGAGGACATACAAACCCCACACACATAGATACTGAATGCTAACCATTATGCCACTGTGCTGACTATGTAACACTAAACTACAGTATAGTAACTATACTGTTACTACTTCTACTACCCATTATGGCCTCTCACACTCTTGCATGTCAATACCATTTCATTATGTTTCCTTTTTGCCTTTCTTGTAGTCCTATATGAACTTTAAGCCTTAATGCTGTCTGACTTCATAGCAGGGCAACAAAACATAATGATGCATCATACTGTAGTTCCTCACATCCCAATGCTTGCAATTTGAACATTTTCCTTCTCAAAACATGATCAGAGGAGTGAAGTAAGGGAGTGAAACAACCTGCTTCTTATGGGTTGTTTCAAAATACAATAAATTAATAAGAATCTCTGCTGCTTTTTACCACAGAGCACATGCATGTGTAATTTGCACCATTTGTTTTCAGTTTATTCATTACTAATAGCTTGTTAGGTTTATTTACATTCCTGATTTTAATTTTGTAAGCGTTCCTGACTTTGGTAATGGGTAATTAATAAAAATGTAAAAAAGCTGACTAAATGCTAGCGACTAGCAGCTACAGCCAACTTCTAATGCTATTGAGACTGTAATGCTAGATTACATGCAGTATGGCTGTCTGTTCAAGCCTCCAGCTTTTCCCATGTCAGAGCCAAAGTCATATTTTACTTTTTTTTTTTTTTAAATAGTTAAGGAGCATGATATGGCGCTGCAAGATCTCACAAGGCTTCTTCATACTGCAATGTACAGTATATCCATTCATCCATCTAGGAACCTCTGTAGTCCAACTAGGGAGCATGGAAGCCAATAGTGACCATTATATTTATTCCCCTTTTTTGTACAACCGTGGTAGAACTACAAACAATTTGAGAACACAGATTAGTCTAACCTTTATGCCTTTGGGCTGTGGGAGGAAACCAGAGAACCCAGATGAAACCCACCAAGCTAGGGAGAACATGCAAACGCCATGCACACAGACCTGACATGA
>JAOVVB010000032.1:7167313-7184631 GCA_028570985.1 Heterobranchus longifilis
ATAAAATTGTTTTTTTTGTTGTTGTTGTTGTTGTTTTTGTTTAATGATGCTAAGATTAAGGTGAATGTGATTCAGAACAGGCCAGGTAGACAAACATACAAATAAATCCACAAATGTACTGTAAAGTTCGTATGTATATATCGATGTACTGTATATAACGTCTTATGAAATGTCCTGATTTGTAATCAGTATTAAGAACAGGAAATAATAAATAATAATAGCGAGAAAGTCAGCGCAGCAATAAATATGTTGTTTTACATTGATTAAATTAATGAAGGATTTAACCAACAGGCAAAATAAAATTGTTCCATTCGTTCTTGTTCAGAAGAACAAATGTCTGATCAATTATTCATTTATCGTTTCATAAATTTTCCATACAGCTTAACCTGTACAGTGGATGCCTGAAGGCTTTGGGCAAAAGGTGGGGTATACCCTGGACAGGGTGCTGATAGATCTCAGGGCACACACACTCACACGCTCATTCACACACTACAGGTAATCTGGGAGCGGCAATTAGGCCTAACCTTCAGACTACGGGAGGAAACCCAGTAAGTATGGGGAGAACATGCAAACTCCACACACAGAGACCCAAGTCGGGAATCGAACCCTGGACCCTGAAGGTGTGAGGCCACAGTGTTAACCACTACACAACAATTCGAAATGTGCTGATACACTTATATGACTACGCGTAGCCCTTGTCATATTAACATCAAGAAAAAGTGAAAAAAAAAAAAAGAAGCTGGTGAAGAAGCAATAGTGGCTGCTAGAACATGAAAAATTTGTCTTACAGCTGATTCACACCATTAACTATAACTATAAGCGGTTAAAAAAATAAATCACAACGTGTCCATTAAAAACTGTAAAAACTGGCAAATTTTTATTATAGGAAAATGTCCCCCCACCCCCTGATTTATACAGTACATCATTCTGCTAAGTTGCAGAATGACACCGTTGTTGTTGGTGGTGGTGGTGGTGGTCTTTCGGCTGTTCCCGGCAAGTGGTCGCCACAGCGGAATATCCAGTCTGCACAACAACTTGGCTGGGGTTTGGGCACTGGCTGGGAATCGAACCCGGGCCTTCCGCATGGCAGGCGAAACACCTACCACTGAGCCACCAGTGCCCCTTAAGTTGCAGAATGACACAATCCGTCATTATTTGGCTGCGTGCACATCAGCTCACTGCTATCTTCCCTGAATCCATGTAGCCACACAGCTGGTCAGCCAGGACGAATAATACTGTATCGTACTTCAGACATTTTAAAATAACCTATTTATCCTCCTTCAAATAAATGTCTGGCTTAGCATTGCCACGATCTACTAAAGCAGATTATTTGTGATGGTAAAGGGTTTAACACGGTTGATTATATTTCATCAGCACCATCATTATTTCACCAGCCTTGCTTTACAGCATTAGTGAACAGGTTCATTAAGAAATGTCTCATACAAAAAAGTGTGTGAAAAAAAAAAGTGTGTATCCTGTATGCATATTCCTGTGTTTGCTTCATTACATATTCGACAGCTGATGTTGATGAATATAAAACCACACACGAAAAAAATCAGATCCACTCAGATCCGATCTGAAAAACATCAGATTTGTGCATTCAGACAGATCAGGGTCACATTAGGGTAAAATATGGCAATAAGATTTGAGTCACTTAAGGCTGGTAATGTGAATGTAGCCAACATAAGCCATTACAGATAAAATAAATAAATGTAAAAAACTTTTATTACTTCACCAAGAAGAGAATTTAAGATGAAGTACAAAGTGCACATTTGGAATAAACAAAACAATGACTGATTGTTGGAAACACTGATGATCAGTAAAGTATTGGGAATGATGGTAATCAGTGAATAGTTTTTTTTTAATGGTTACCACTGATTGGTTGTTGGGTACAATGTTGTTTAGTGATTGATCGTTGGAAAACTGACTGATCTTTGGGAACACCAGTGGTTACCAATTGGAATTCCAGCAACCACCGTGATCAGTGATTGGCTACTGGCACCAAACAGTGATCTGTACAGTAATTGGCCATTATGAATAATACTGGTCAGTGATTGGTCTTGTACCAGTCTTGTACTATATATTTTTTTTTTGCAGCCATGCATATATTCTCCTGTAATGTTATTTATTTATTAATTTTTAAGTTATATATGGAAATACTGAATGATTTTGTACATAATTATGCAGACATGATAAACATATATAACAAAATTGGTACAGCATATTATATTGTGCCTAAGACTTTTGCACAGCTGTATAGATAGATAGATAGATAGATGTAAAAATAATTGAGTCTGTGCTTAGTTCGTGTTCATCTAGTAGTTGAGTTGAGCAGAATTTTTATAGTCAGTGACAATTAAAGTGTACATTAATAAAATGTAAAAGAAATGAGTTGTTAAGATTTGAATCAAAAGTCAGAAGAACACCATTTTCATAATCCACTTGTGGTAAACTGGGGGTCTTAATAGTCAAAATGCAGACCAAGAGTAATTTAAAAAGGCATAGTGGCAAAAGATTTTAAATGTCAAACCCTCCTGTTGAGCCAATAGACACATGTCATTGCAGATGTGTTCTTTTCTGACTGTGAAAATAGCAACCAGACAAAATGGTCAAAAGAAATATGGTGCAAATCTCATACGGATGACATCGCAATGATAATGAAACTGAATATAGATTTTGACCAAAATGCAATGAAATGAGAAGTTATGTCAAATTTGGCATTGGCATCCCCTCAAACTGATAAATTTCAATTTAATTCAGAATGAAGCTCAAAGTGCCTAAAACCCCACTTGTTAACAGGTGAAAATATTTCCATACCCACCACCTGACTACTACTTAACAACTGCTGTGTAGGTCTATACAACAAAGACATCTGGAGGTCTAATGCAAATCAGAACCCTGTAAAACTCCTCCGAATTCTCCCTTATTACAGGCTCAAATTTACACACTAAATTTACTGTTTGACCTTCTGCTTGTTAGTCTTATCAAAGAAAATATTAAGAGCAAAGAAGAGTCTTCTTTAAAAGTCTACTCATTTGAAACACTTAACTTCTTTAGTTTGAACAGAAACTGTTGATGGTCTGCCTTCATTCTCCTTCCAAAGTCACCTGGACAAGCTTCAAAATTATTTGATGTAAATACCATATTTACTGTAAGACGTTTTTTGAATTCGGACCAGCCAACCCTGAAGAGTAAACCCTGCAATACACAATAGAGCCAAAAAAATGTGGACATTTGACTGTTTAACTCTCATGTGCTTGCTGAACATTCTATTCCAGATGTTTCACTGTTCCAATAAGTTCCACGCTTCTAAGTAGGCTTTTCCCTAAATTTTGGAGGACGTCTGTGGGAAGTCGTACGTTCAGCTACTAAAGCCAGGCCTTTAGGCATTTCATTCTAAAGGCGTTCAGAGCGGGTTGAGGTCACGTCTATGTGCAGAACACTTTAACTTCACCTTTGGACAACCACGTCTTCATGGACCTTTGTGCCCAGATGCACCGTCATGCTAGAACATGTTTGGGCCTCTTAGTTCCAGTAATGTTACAGCATAAAAGGACATCTTATATATTATTCTACTGTACAAACGCAGCAGGCTCAATAAAGCGGGCATTAAGTTATATACCGTGTCAAAGTCTTGAGTCACCCAACCTTTCTTTATTTTTTGCTTCCAAACAGCCAGACTTTCTTGTATTTTTAATGTAGTCTTCAGAAATAGCTCTCCAGGCTTCCTGAAGGACTTTTTTCCTATTCAGGCTCTCCTTTTCAGTCCAGTCCCTAGAACTGACCAGATTCAGAAGAATGTTTGTTTTTTGTTTAAGCCACACATTGACCAATGAATCATTCAAGAATTAAAAAATAAATAAATAAATAAAAAAAATCTACTGTAACGTAAGGCATGCAGCAATGAGAAACAGGTACAGATGGTGACAGATAATCAGGTCGGTGATCAGTTTACTGATTAGTAAATCTGAGGTTGTTTTTTTTAAATTGTATCTTGAGGCACTTAGCAGCCTGTCAAAGTAAAACGTTTTATTTGATATGAAGAAATGAGTTTTGAGTTTGAGTTTTGAGCCCTTTTGGACAGTTTGAGCCTTTTTGCACTTCTTTCACATTTGCACAGTACTGTATATTCCGAAAAAAGAGCAGGCAATAAACAGGACAGAGTAATGAAAATAAAAAAAGGACAGACCTGATTTATCCTTTCTTATCATCCTTCTCTCTTCTTTGACCATTCCAGCATGTCTGCTAAAACTTGAACAGAGTGAACTGTTCAGTAAAGGTGGAGTCTGCAACTTTCTTGTGTTATATGGTTAAAGACTTCCTTTATTCTGGCAGCTGCCAATAAAATATCTACTCTGCAGAGACAAAATTGGTCCCTGTGGTGCCTCAGGCTCTTTACATGAAAGAAAACGAATGATGTGAACCATCAATATCTAACAAATCATCACAAGGTCGCATTTTTGTTCCCTATTCACTGTCAATCATATCTCCTGACATTTCAGAAAGCTCCAATTTTGAGCATTTTATCATCATTCCCAAGTTGATTTATTTTACTATAACTATAATAAAGTCGTTTATTCCACAGGAATCTGCTAACAATTATTGAAAGGCACACAATGCTTGTTGGAAAACCATAATGTCCGTCCTTTATTGTGAAGACCTTTCCATATTGGGAAACATACCATTACAAAGTTCTACTGCTGCTGACTCCTTCTCCTCTGTGTTTGTAGCTGGTTCATAGTTTTGAGAACTTTGCCTTGTAATTTTCTTGGGGATTCACCCAGAAAAGACACTTCTGCTGTCCAGATCACTTCACTAGTGCATTGTCAATATCGCTCGTAACCTTTACAACGGCTGCTCAATTATGGCCGGCCCGCTGGAGCTGAGACGCATCAACTGTGCAGGAGCAGGGAAAAGGAAATTATGCCTGAACTTGACATATGGACATGACACTTTGTGTCCTCTAACAACAAGAATCAAATCACATGTGCAGCAAAGACCAGACAAATTCAGTTACGTGACAGAAACACGAAGGTACACACACAGACACACGCACGCACGTGTGATCGTGCCCGTCTTACAAATTTACACTTAAGGCATTTTCACATTTTGCCCGAACACATTCAGATTGATTGTGGACTCGTTTCAGAGCGGGGATCTTAATTGCAGAGTTGCTTTCTCATAGATTTTGTAATCTGCAGCTGCGCAATTCTGTATACCACTTTTGCAAAGTGATAGGCAGAAGGTTTCGCATTTTTCTTTTTTTCTGGCAGGGTACTTTATGAATGCACGGCATGTCACTGTGCAGGGAAACCTGTATACGTGGATCCTTTCCCATATAAGAAGTTATTTCGCATTTGAGATCGGGATGCTCTCAGGGCGAGCACTCAGACCACGAAAAAATGAGATAATTACAGTGTTCCAATCCTGTGGAAGTCTGGATTTACATGACAATACAGCTTTCTTTCCTCTCAGTCTTCTCACTTGAGACCTTTTTTGCCATCACCACACAAGGAAACAACATGAACACAAATGTAACCAATCGCATTTCTCGGGAAACATACATTACCGGTCAAAAGTTTGAACACACCATCTAATTCCATAGTCTTTCCAGATTTATATTTATTTCTACATGGTACTGAAAGCATCCAAAATATGCAAAAATATACTTTGAACAGTTGATATCGAGATGTATCTGCTACTTCTGCTCTGTAAATCGTTCATAACTGCTCTAATCTGAGGTGCTGTTTGTTAATTGGTGATTTCTGAGGCTGGTGACTCTAAATGAATGTCTCCTTTGCAGCAGAGGTAATTTTTGGTCTTGTTTTCCTGGGATGGTCTTCATGAGAGACAGGTTCATCATGGAGCTTGATGGGTTTTGCAAATGCACTTGACACAATACTGTTCTTGGAAGAACTCCATCTTCGTGTCTCAAAATAACTACTAACTGTTTTTGTTGTTGCTGTAACTACACCCTGCTTTGGTGAAAGTTAAACCCCTAAAATGTAATTTCTCTGAGAACTGCATCATCCGAGACAGGTAGACGTTCTCCAACAAACTGTTAACCCTGGGCCGATCAAGATTCTTAAATGTTAATGCTCTTATTTTAATTATAACTAATAGGTATCATGCACTTTTTATAACAAGCAAAAAGACTCTGATAGCTGTATAAGGCTGTGTGTGCTGATACAGTACATGTATCCTTGGCGTGTTGGCTGAGAGGAACTATTTGTTGTCCAGCACTGCACAAGATGAGACACCCAAAAGCAATGACACATTTTGATCTAGGTGAACCTGACTCAAATGCTACAGTCCTGGACAAAAGCTGAGCAAATTGTTCCTCATTAAAATCAATTTTGTACAACTGCGTGATCAGGGCCTCGCAACTGCACAACTTTGCTCTATGAGCCACCCAGAGGCCAAATCTAATGCAGCTGTTACGTACAATAGTTAAGACAGTAATTGTGCAGTCGGGGGGGCAAAAGAGTCGAAGATCGAGTGCACCAGTGGGGCCTAGAGGTGCACATGCCTGGATTACAGACACAAGCACATCTTAAGACTAAGAAGATTAATGGCATCAATTTGCTATTTTCTTAAGCGCAGTCAGTTAAAATATATCAGATAGACAGAGAGAAAAATGGGGTGGAAGAGAATGAGACAGAGAGAGAGAGAGCAGACTTTGAATGCTGACACAGCTTCAAGCTACATGTTCCTTTTCTCCAGCATTATACTGTCAACCAGCCAACGGTTTTATACTCACTTCTTCTTGTGATAAGACAAATAAATCTGCGTATCGTTCGTTCAAAAACAAAAAAAGCCCACCTTGTTTTTTCAATAAACAATTTTTGTTTCCAAAACCAAAATAAAAAAAATAAAAAAGCGAATAACATTTTCTAATTCCTGATTTTGGTGTGAATATTTTACTTGTGCGGAATAACTGTCTCTTTGTTTATTTTTTTTCATGAAAAGCTTGAATATTTTTCATGCTATTTAAGGAAGCCAAACGTCTTCCCCTTTGATGAACTACAATTAAACATCAGCTCCTCCTGAAAGCAGGTTAATCAGCCGCACTGAGCTTTTTACGGGCGGAGCTTGTAGACATTTCAGTGCCGAAAGCATGAAACGAGAGCTGTACCCAAGGAAAGTAATTTCACTGTCTACAAAAGATATTTTATTTTTTAAATAAAGTAGAAAAACAAACACACATGAACAGCTTGATGTTACTAATGATGTAAAAACATATTTGTAACTTCCAAACAGCTCACTGGCAATGGCTTTTGTTGCCTATTTATTTAAAATATAAAGTAGTATTATAGAAAGTGGAGCTGCTATACTTAAGTAGAGCTTGCAGAGGCTCATTTGCTGTTTCAAAAAGGGAATGGCTGCTAAAATCTGATTGTACTGCGCGAGAGCATGCTCTGTTTGTATTCCCACAGAGTCCAATCTGATTTGAACTTTTTGGTACAACACTCACTCACTCAGGCTGGAGCCTATCCCAGGAGACTTTGGGCACGAGGTGGGATACACACTGGACAGGGTGCCAATTCATCACAGGGCACACACACATACTGTACACACACTCACACTCTCATTCACACACTACAGGCAATTTGGGAACGCCATTTCTAGGCCTAATCTGTATGTCTTTGGACTGTGGGAGGAAACCGGAGTACCCGGAGGAAACCCACCAAGCACGGGGGAGAAAATGCACACAGAGGTTGGGAATCGGACCCGGACCCTGGAGGTGCAACAGTGCTAACTACTAAGCCACTGTGGAACAACACTGTGCAAGAATTTTCTTGGAAAAGTACTAAACACACTGTGACTTTAAGAGATACCGATAAAATTTAGCTCAGTGGGACTGCAGAAGCATCGTACGAGTCTCAGCTGAACTTTGGAAAAGCATTTGTGGATGGACACGAGTTGTGGAATTACAATCCATGATTACTTACACAACCGGTATTCCCGGTGATGAATTTCACAATCACAGTGTGACGAGCAGGAAAATGTATTATGACCAATGCATTTATGTGCACCTCAATTTTGATGTAAGACAGACTCGACAAATATCCAAAATGTCCCCATAACCCCAAATGTCTGAAAGCCCTGATCCCTTTCATGCTGGTTTGGTTTTAAGTGTAGTTTCCCAGAGGGTTACATATTTGGCTTCTTTTAATGGCAGAAAAAACATCATGTAATACGTGAAAACGTCCGGGTCATGCAACATGCACAAAACTCAAAATTGGACATTGCACCTGCAATTGTTTTTTCTTTTTGGTTTTAGAAACAGAGTGGTTGCTTGTTTTTTGTTAATTTCATGTTAAATAGCAAGTAATCAGATGATACACAAATTGAGATGCTATAGGAAATGACATTGTTTGTCATGTTAAGCCAGAACTGGTGTTAGAAACAACAAAAGCTAATACAAACATGAAAAAAAAAAAAACTCTGTATCCTTCGGTTCTTTTTACAAAACAGATCATCCTTGATGCCTGTGTGTGCCAACATCACTCTCTTATGATTCCATATAAAATTGTAGTGCGATTACTATTTGTGTATTAGACCTTCATCCAGCAAACAACTCATCATAAGAGATTAAAGTGTGAACTCGGTGATTCTGAAGTCCTGAAAGTATTGTGTTTCATTTGCCTTTACAGATTTCTGCACTACTAGTTTAAACCCTCCTCTACAACACGATACTACTGTAGATCGCTGCCACTATCGTTTCTGTCAATCTTGCCCTCTGCGCCCTGAAGGTCTTCCGGTCCACTAAAGCGCATAAGCACGTGGATCTAATACTGGCTTTCTAAAATTCCATCACGGAGCTCTAAGGTTTATTCAGGATTCTGCACACAGACGGATGGTGGTGACGCAGAGCTGCTTTACCTTACATTACACATGTGACGTGACAGTACACCGGATGCCTCACGGAGACACTGTCCAGTAGCTATTGTTGCTAACAACTGTGTATGCTTGAGTTGAGAGCTTTGAAAGCAAATAAGGAACATCCTTACATCACACCAACATAATGGTAGGCTGACACACTACTTCTACTCTCCACTGAAAGTGTCAGCAGCCGCTCTTTCTCCATGAACACATTTTCTGAAAGCTTCTCGTGTGGCTAGCATCTTGTCTCACCCTCACAACTGTGGTGCATTTGTCATGTTCTGGCAGGACTCAATCCACACCCAACACGTCCCTGCAAGCATGCACACACACAATAGAACAGACTTCGCTAACTTCCAGACATAAATTTGTCTCCCCTTAAAGCTACAGTGTATAATTGGAACTCAGAGAGAGAGAGAGAGAGAGAGAGAGAGAGAGAGAGAGAGAATTATTATTCATTACAGAAAAAAATGCTGCACTGCACTTATCAGTTCCTAGTCAGGGACAGCCTCTGAAATCCAGCGTTGGAAATGATTTGCGTGATCATACTGTACTTCTGTTCTGCTGTATTGATTTGGACGGTTTGTACTCTACTCAAGTATTATCGAAAAACACTAGTTGTACTTTTACTCAAGTACATTTACCAGCATAAAAAAACCATACTTTTTAAAATTTTACCCGTTTCCAAATCTGACCTTCAGATCGCTTTGTAAAAATTTTGAACGACAATGCCAAAGTAATCCGAAGCCAGGAACCCGAAAGAGCAAAACTGCCCGTGCTCTCTACTGTATATAGGACGGAGGTTATATTCTCTCCCATGTCCATTACAGCAACACTGGTCACTAGTCCTGAGCATCTGTGAGCATGTGTGTGGAACATGCTTTACTTTGAGCATGTTACTCTGACCGCGTTCACATTATCAGCCTGAAGTGACTCGATTAGGATTTTTTTACTACAATGTGGCACTGATCTGTTGTTTCTGATGTTTCTCAGTTTCACAAGTCATACGTCACTTTCATACGTAGTTCTAGATCGGATACATATCCAATTCGTAGTCATGTGACATGTGATTCATGTCACTTCTTGCTCCAGTGCACGTGAAGGCTGCTGATGTCTTTGGTCGGGAATTTTATAGGAATGTTAGCAATACAGTAGCTGATAAAACAGCTAAAGGCTTTCTTCCTTCTTCTGGACCTCAACAAGTACAGACGACTAACTGCTTGCTGTCCTCCAGGATAAAATCCCAAACAGTTTTTTTCCTAAAACCACATCGGTTGTTCAAAATGAACGAAAAAGTTGCACAAATTTGACGTGTTTAAACCCAGATATCCCAGTGAGCAAAAACGTATCGACGTGCACGTGTGCCCGTTCAGAGGACAGGTGTGTCCACATCAGAGTCAGATAAAACTCCCTTGTAATTATGTACTGTATGTGGACAAAGAAAAAGAAAATATGTTGCGGTATGTTACCAGTGCATTTGAAAATAATATACAAGCGTGAGTCAAAAATTATCCGCACTCTGGCTGTAGAATTTATTTTAATTAAATTTAGAAAAATACATAATTTTTCAACATAATCTCCTTGCTGTTCAATACATGGATCCACGGATACACCGCTGTCTTCAATTCTTCATCAGAAGTGAATCTTTGTCCTCGTATGGCTGCTTTTAGGGGACCAAAATCAGTTGAAAATCCAATACAGTGAGATCAGGACTATGGAGAGGATGCTTTAACACCACAAAACAAAGTCTTTGCAGAGTGTTGACTGGGTGGGCAGAAGTATACAAACGTACATTGTTGTGCACAATGACAACACCTTAGATAGCAGTGCTCCACCTTTAATCCGAAGTTTACAGTAGGCTTTAGCTCTTCAATGAGCATCTCACAGCACCGAGCACTTTTGTTGTTGGTCTTTCGGCTGCTCCCCGCAAGGGGTCGCCACAGCGGAATACCCAGTCCGCACTACAACTTGGCACAGGTTTTTACGCCGGATGCCCTTCCTGAAGCAACCCTCCCATTTTATCCGGGCTTGGGACCGGCACCGCATCCAGTGGCTGGGAACCGAAACCCGGGCCTTCCGCATGGCAGGCGAAACACCTACCACTGAGCCACCAGAGCCCTTAATTTATGCTCTTGGTATAATATGCTCAATCACAGTGACCTGCATGGCAAAGCTACACATAATCTTAACCCACTGATAAACCATTTTTTTTTCTTAATGCTGTTATTAAAACAAAGTCAAATGTTACTGTAAATGTTGATCTTGTGACACTTTCCATAGGAAATCATAATTTTGACATTTATGGTAGGAGTCTTGGGTGACAACAGCATGTTGCAATAGACAACAAGTTCTCCTCCAAGGAAGAGTCTTACAAAATACAAGCCGGCCACAGTCAATTGTAAAACAGAATTCATTGAATCTGACCTATTTCACTTTTCATATCTGGATGTAACAAAGTCAAAGATAGAGAAAAATACAGACCAAAGAAAGGTGAGATACTTCATATTCTTTTGTTTCAAAAGCTAATGATATGAGTATTTTGAGCTCAGTCCTCTGCACTCAATCCTGTGACAGGGCTCCATATTTAATTAAGAGATGAAAATGGGAGGCATGAAAAGAAGGAGAGATGGACAGAATAAGAGAGATGAGCTTGCGTCTGCTCTGTTGGACTGAGGGTTGGCAGTTCCGCGGCTCAGCCGTCAGAGGTTCGGCAGGCTTACAGGCGCCCCAGCAAGACAGCTAACTTGCCTGGCATCCATCAGACTTTTTTCCCCCCACCTACCCATACCTGAGCCCAGACACCAATCAAATGCTGGCACCAGACATGACAGCCAATTAAATCCCAACCTGACAATCCAGAGAGAACATAATAGAGTCCAGGGGAAAGAATGAACAGCAAATGAGTTGTTTATCATGCACTGGAAGACAACAAGCATAGAAAGGGTAACTTCTTAATGTATTTAGGTTTCAAGACATGCTCATTACCAGTCAATAGTTTAAATCGTCAGTTGAAAATGTATACATTTAAGCTCAATATCAAAATCCAAAGAGAAAAAAAAACAAGGCAGAAATCCAATTCAGCCCTTAACATATGACAGTCTAGACAATTTAGCATGGAAGATGCTACATACACCTACTCCACTATATAAAGACTGTCATGTCAACCAACGCAGAGTTTAGACCTTTCGAGCTCTAACTACTGTATTGTTGAACACCATGGATGAAAATCTAATGACCTAAATCTGTCATGCAACTATTCTGACATCTGACAGAGCTTAATGGGGAAAAAAAAGCCCTAATGTACAATTTTCCACATACTGTATCCCAAGGATGTGATTACAGTAGTTTTCCATTTACCTTGTTTGTTTCAAACTAGTTCTATTCTAAGAATATTTAGGATGCTCTTTTCAGCATCTGTTCCTTAATCACAGCATATGTCCACACGCCAAAAATGATGGTCTCGAAAACGCATCTGTTTTTTTAGGAATTTTGTGCGAACCTGTTGCTGTGATTTAGTACAAATGATGACTGGCTAAAATAATGACTGAACAAAACTTTACAGTGTATAGTTTTACAAAAGCATCCATCCTGGACATCACTTTGTCCTTACATGTTGTTCACTGTGGTATCAATAAATATATCGCACTGTGCAAAAGTCTTGAGACTTTTCCTCATATTTTCATATTTTACTTTCAAATGGCCAGACTTTCTTATATTTTTTTATGTGGTCTTGAGAAATAGATTGCTAGGCTTCTTGGAGGACTTTTAGCCTCTCATTTTTCAGTCGAGTCCCTGTACCTGACCAGTTTCAGAGTTATGTTGTATGTTGATACACAGTAACCTATTCAAACATAAAAATATTTTTTAATATTATTGGGATGAACATAAACCAGTGGGAAACAGGTACAGATGATGATAGATGATCAGGCCAGTGATTAGTGTACTGGTGATGCTGAATACTGAGTGGCTGAAACAGACAAAAGGGGAAATGAGGCTGCTGCTGAAGTTATTACTGTACATACACAACCATTTTTTTTTATTGTATCCTTAAGCACTTTGCAGCATGTTGCAATAAAACATCTGTTCCTGTTTCTTTAATTTAATCTACAAAATGTTTTAGTTAATTTAATATGAAGAAATGATTCACTGGCTAGGCACTGTAGTGTCTCCAGGGTTTGATGTTAGAAATACTTCCACAGCTCGCAAGCAGAAAACTAAAGAACACTGGGGGAGCTTAAAGCATCAGACATTTATATTTACAGTATTTAGTAGACAACATTATCCAAAGCAACTTACAGAAGTATTTTGTGGTCTCCATGGAAATAGGTCAGGGGTAAAGGGTTGCTATCAATATTCCATTGCAGGGAAGTTACTACCATCATTTGGTTCAGCAGCAAACAGTATAACCCAGTGTGTGTGTGTGTGTGTGTGTGTTTTAATATATTTAAGCTCACTTAAGTGCTTAGTAAGGGAGTAGGCCTTCAGACTTGTTTTAAAGACAGTGAGTCAGCTGTTCAGACAGCCAGATGATATCAGTACAAAGAAAAGTCTTGATGCAAGTTTTCCTGGTGTCTTGAGAGATGGTGGGTTGAATGCCCTACTGCTAAGGGATTTGAAGAATGTAGATTCCCTGTTCAGTCCGGTTCCTCTATAGGTTTCTTCCTATTGCCATCTCAGGGAGTTTTTCCCTGCCACTGTCGCCCTTGGCTTACTAATCAGGGACTATCTGACCATTTTGATTCCTACACATTCACATTCCATACAAACTTAAATTATTCTTTTGATTGTGTAAAGCTGCTTTGCGACAATGACAATTGTTAAAAGTGCTATACAAATAAATTGAATTGAAAAATTTAATTGAAGATGCGCAAAGTGTTGACTGGATCAGATTTTTTTTAAATCCAAAAAACCCCCCAAAAAAACACAAGACTAAGAGTCGAGTATTAAAGAACAAGTTTTATGAGTTTTAACACGATATATTGTAGTTTGATGACTGTAAAAATAAATAAATAATAATAATCATTAAAAAATGGCTGCCTGAAGACCCTCTTACCATATCTGTGCCAGAACAGGGGCAGGCAAGCCTGACTGCAGGAAAAAGTTCTTGGCCTGGTCACCTAGAAAGGAAAAAAAAAATAAATAAATAATGCAGGAAGCAAAGCTCAACATAAACACAGTAATTCAGAACATGGTACTAAGGTCAGGACAATATAAGCATGTGACGTGACCAAAAAAAAAGTGCCATCACAGCTTTTCAGTCGGTGTGAAGTGTGGAAAGTTTACAGTACATATAAACCACACACAGTTTCTACATTGATATAAAATGCTCTGGCATCACAAGCGGGCTATGAATCCAGTTATCCACCCACCAGAGCTTGTGTAACCGCACAGGCCTGGTTCATTTCAACTGTGTAATTCATGTAAGGTCTTGGTCTTTTTCCACCAGACGTGAGAAACCATATCAGACTTCCAAAAAAGATGAGTCAAAGTTCCTCTGAAACTCTGAAGAATTTCTTTGAGACTTTGAGGTTTACGGTGTGGGTAAAAACTGTTTCTGACATTGTAGGAAAAGTGTGAGCAATGCTGTTGGAATATATTAAGATGAGCGGTTCTTAATTTCATAACAGATGATCTGAAAGTAAATAAAAGGGGGAAAAATATGAAACAGGAAAATTCATCGTTTAAAATAGGCAGATTTTCCGTCTCGAGTGTAGAACTCATCTTCTACAATATTTTGTTACGTTTGTGTTAAGCATTGATTAATATACTGGTTGTGTGTGTATGTATGAGCGCAGGGTTGTGACACACAGACAGACAAACTCTCCATCACGCTGCAACAGGATGTGTCCTCGACTACTCCCGTCTGTCTGCTCTTTCCCGTATGATTGCACAGAGAGCGCCTTTATACCCCTCCGAGAGCTAAAAACAGACTCTCCCCTCTCTCGGCGTGGCTGATTGTGGGCCGGCAGCCATACAGCTCCTCTCCAGCCAACACAAGGATGATCTGTCCTGTCCTGGGGATCACCGACAGGTCAACGACCTCTACTTCAGCCTGGAAATCTGCGCAGTTAGCAGCACTTACTCCGATCGACTAACATCATATAATATGAGACTAGACCTAATTACAGTTTGGCTTGGCGTTTAATTAAATAAAAGTGATTTGCCAAAGGGAGCCAGTTATTGAACCATAAAATTGGTGAGAAATAATTAGTTAAAGTGTAATTTCATTAAATAATGACTAAAATCTTGTAGATTAATAAGCGAAGAAATATAACAGACACCTTTTAAGATACCTTAACCTGTAAATTAAAGTGGTGCTGTTAAAAAAAAGATTTATAGCGACTGTTTATAAGTTTAATAGCCATCTACTGGCTGTCAGATGATGGATGCATTTACCATTTAAAAAAAAAATCCGACCACTCCCCGTGTGATAAGCTTTCTCTGTCGCCTTTTATGGTTAAATGATAGAGATTCAGGTAGAGGTCATTTCTGGGCTGGAAAAATAAATAAGTCCGAAATAGAAGTTAGCCGCATATACTGCAAGGGAACCATAAAAATGATTTACAGGCTCCCAACCCCAACCGTGAGCGTCTGTGAGCTCATGCATGTAAAAGAGTGAGTATAGTGCTTTCTTCTGAATGTGTTACCCCAGGCTGTGGTGCAGCATGAAGCAGCAGTTTAAAAGAGGCAGATTTCTGAGGTGATACTGCATATATAAAGTTTAAAAAATATTACGTAATCTAACATTTCTTTGATTACAGTGTGTGAAAATGATTCCTCATTTTACCTGAACCATTCTTTCACTTTTTTTTTTAGTCCTGCAATACGCCCGTGCCATCAGGGAAGAAAAACTCCACTGATGTGATGATAAACTCCACTGATGTGATGATGATGTCAGCTGACTTTATTTTATCACTTTGCTGAGGCTAGACCTGACCAACTGAAACAACCCCAGACCCAGATCATTTTGGACTCATCAGACCATGTGACCTTTTTTCTATTGCTCCAAAGTCCAATCTTTTTAGGCTCCTTAGCAAATTGAAGGTTAGACTTATTAACAAGTTTTTCTTATGACCACACAGCTGTTTAGTCCCAATCCCGTGAGTTCTTGCTGCACTGTGACATGTTTTTACTTTCACTATTATTCATGGCCGTGATTCCTATGACGTAACTTCATCAAGAGTTTAAGTGATCTTCATTCAATGCCATTAATTTCTTCAATGAAGTGGACAGTTCAGCACTGTCCTTCTAGGTTTTAATGAATTTTCCGGGCACTTTTTAACCCAATTCCAGTAATTTTTTTGACGCAACCCTATAATTTGACCCTACTTAATTTGGACTGACAGTGTATTTATGTTTTGAGTCTACAACACAACAATAACAGTATAGTTTAAATTTTAAATGTTCCCCCACTGGTTAGAAACCTGGAATGATTGCCAACTATCATTGATTATACACTGAGGGGCAAATCAGATTAATTTCAATATCGATCTGGATAGTTCACCCAGAGCAGTCTCTTAAACACGCAAACTTGTCTTCCAGTAACTTCACCACTGACCACTTACACTAAACTAAAGTGTAGCCTGAATTTGCATATGGCTTTACATACCTTTTTTGCAAATTTGTGAAAACGTGAGGTACATGCTTGTACTTAAGAAATAAAGGCAACCTGATCCATGAGGCTGTTTTCCTTATAAAACCAGTGAATTAAGTGGATTTGCTGATCCCAGAATATAACACACACTCCCAGTCAAAAGTTTGGAGACACCTTCTAACTCCATGATCTTTCTTTCTACACTGTAAAACAATGCTGAAGGAGTCCGAAATACACAGTAATCTCCTTTGAACAGTTGATATTGAGATGTATCTGCTACTTCTGCTCTGTAAAGCCTTTACAACGACTCTAATCTGAGGTGCTGGTTGTTAATTGGTGATTTCTGAGGCTGGTAACTCTAAATGAACTTCTCCTTTGCAGAAGAGGTACGTTTTGGTCTTCATCATGTTGTGTGATGGGTTTTACAAACGCACTTGACAATACTGTTCTTGCAAGATCTGTTCCAGAACAGCTGACCTTCATGTCTTAATATAACAACTGACTGTTATTGTTGTTGTTACTTAATTACCTAATGCCATATGAGTTATTTCATAGTGTTGAGATCTCTAGTATTGTTCTAGAACAGTGTTTCTCAACTGGTGGGTCGCGACTCAAAAGTGGGTCGCGTGAACATTTTCAGTGGGTCGCGGAGTGTGTGGTCAAAAAAAAAACAACAAAAGTTTAATTTTTTACTTATTTTGCTTATACCGAACTTTTATTTTGAAATGCGCGCGCGACAACCGTACCGTTTGACACGTGATATTTCATTTAATTATAGCAACAAATATGTCGAAGCGCAAGTACGACCCCGAATATGTAAAGTATGGATTTACATATA
>JAOVVB010000032.1:7197356-7209022 GCA_028570985.1 Heterobranchus longifilis
GTCACGAAATTGCGAAGGCTGAAAGAAGGCTAATGTGTGGGTGTGTGTGTGTGTGGGTGTGTGTGTGTGTGTGTGTGTGTGTGTGTGTGTGTGTGTGGCATGTGAGGGCGTAGTAATGAGAGCATGTGTGTGGCATGTGAGGGTATAGTAATGAAAGTGTGGGTGAGATCTAAGAATCTGGCCATGGATATAAGGGCAAGGGTGTAATAATGTGGGTGTCGGAATGAGGATGGGCATGTGGCAATGATGGTGTGGGCATGTGACAATGAGCGTGTGGGTATGTTCATGAGGGTGTGTGTATGTGGAACTGAGTGTGATGGTGTGGTACTGAGGGTGAGGGTGTGGTAGTGAGGATGGGCATGTGGTAATGAGAGTGTGGATGTGGTCATGAGGGTGTGAGGATGGGTGTGAGGTTGAGGGGGTTGTCATGAGTGTGTGGGTGTGATTATCAGAGTTAGGGTGTGGTAATGAGGGTGAGGATGCAGTAATGATGGTGAGGGTGTGGTAATGAATGTGCAGGTGTGGTAATGTTCAAATCTTTTATGGCTATACTAAATATTTTAAAGAAATAATAATCAAAAGACTGTAAAATGGACACCCACAGATGTAACGTTTATTGTCTTGCTCTTTTTCTCTGTCGCTGTTCTCCTTTTTTTAACACCCACATAAAGAAACAGCTCTTTTTTATAATGAACCTCTAGAGGAATTGCATGCACTATTTTCCCTCACAAGTGGCTTTTCTTTTCTTTTGTGGTTACTAAGCACTGCCGCATCAGGATGACACATATAAGCAGGTTCATATCGTTCTCCAACACAAAGAAATCACAAAGATAAATTGAAAAACACAAACTGCAGTTCAAGGTGTCTGATGTCGTCAAAGTTTCTAACCATTTTGTAGACCGGTTGTTTAAACACTGAGAGTTGTTCTAACCACAGGGTCTGAATGCAGAGAACTCAACAATGGGACTTAGTTAAAAATGGGAACCGCATAATAAGGTGTACATTTCCATCTGGAGCTACAAAAACAGCAAAGAAGAAACAAGACCAAGAAAACAGGGTACGAACTGAACAGTGGTCCACTGTTCAGTTGGTCCAAATCTTTTGTTACGGTAATTTTCTTGGCACGCCACGTACGGAGTGTCCACTTTACTCAAACTCGGATCTGTGGCCAAGCCCCTGAGATAAAAATGGTCCTCTCTCTTTTGATAATTACACTCCACAAATCCACAGACAGACGCGCCTCTTCCAGAATTTGGGTGAGTGGACAATTTGACCGATTTTCAAGGATCAGACGTTCCACTTGCTGAATGTTCATGGGAATGACTGCTATGGCCTCCGAACCAAGTCAGCTGGCATCATCGTCATTCATGATGAATGAACGTCATTCATTCATCTTTAAAATGTTTAGACCATACCAATTTATTATTGCAGTTAAGAGTCTCATTACTTTACAGTGCTTGAAGTCTTCTGCAAGCTCAATTGGTTTGATGCCTTAAGTCCCAGATTGATGTGAACAACTTGATATATAGGATAAATTAAGGTGACTTTTGTTGTTGATAAAGACATTTATTAAATAGTCATGGAAGAAGTCTTGGTATCAATGTTGGCTCCATCCAGTATGTACCCAAGCTTGTGTGTTTAAGGCTCCAGACCCCTACACAGGACAGGCAGTGTAGACTTATGGCTGGATGGAAGGAGGGATAGATGTAAGGAGTCGTAGTTGCGACCATTTTAAGGCTTTGCCAAGCACTGGAAAGTCTCTGGAAAATGGAGTTTAAGCTTTCTTTCGTTTTTGGAGTAAAATGGCTGCATTTTTTCAAAAAAGAAGATGGACAGAGAGATAGAGAGAGAGAGAAAGAAAAGAGAGAGAGAGAGAGAGAGAGAGAGCAAGCAATCACGAGAGGAGAACAAGAGCAAATGATCTAGCAAAGCAAGACAGAATGAGAGGCTCATGATGCAATGATTGTTTATCACAGCTGTAACACAGGTAACAAAATAACTTGTATCTCTGACATTGCGCAACACATATTCAACTGTAAACTGTTAAAATGTGTTGTGCAATTCGTTATATAACAAATTAAACAGTCACTGCATGAGGGTGGGCGATTAATATGTTATTAATTGTCTCCAAATGTTCAGAAACACCCTTATATAGTAAGTTGATCTGCATAATTCAACAACATTACCATTAGAAAACATGTTTAGAGCTTTAATTCGGGGCTGTACTAGAGGACACTACACTGCACTGCACTTGTTATAGAGTGTGTTTGACCATGGTGCTAAGCAGCAACCACACACACATACACACACACACTCTTCTTCATGTGCTTGCTTCTGTCACCATGTCTTGCAGGTGTCATATCCTTCCTGTACTGTGAATTTGCATGTTTTCTCTCTCTCTCTCTCTCTCTCTCTCTGTCTCTCTCTCAGACAGCCTGAAAGCCGTGTTATGCATGTCAGGAAGGCAAGGGACAACAGGAGAATGGTAATAAGTGAACACACACACTAATGAGCCCCACAGCAGAACAGCATAGAAAAAGGTCATAACTCTCTCTCTCTCTCTCTCTCTCTCTCACACACACACACACACACCAAACATTGCAGCCAAATGTGACACCCACATTACATATTACAAGCTCGAGTTTATCATCTGCTTATGGATGCGTATCCTCTAAACAACCACACACATTTTATATGCACCAGTGCTCTCTCTCTCTCTCCCTCTGTCTCTATCACTTTCTCTCTCTCTCTCTCTCTCTCTCTCTCTCTATCTTGTTTCGTGTTCATCTGTGGTATTGTCCCTGGCAAGGTGATCCTCCCAAAGGAAGGCCGATTGGCTCATTCTGGCCTGACGGATATTTTTAATTACAGACTCAAATTAACTGTTAATGGCATAATAAAATCCCTTCCATGAGTATTCATTTACGTGAAGTGTAATGTGTGTGTGTGTATGTGTGTGTATGTGCTTTAAAGTACTTTTCGCTCCCTCTGGACTCAGTAATGATCACGAGCTTCCAACAGACGGGTTCCGATTACAGCTGTCCCGCTAATGCCATCAGTAAATGATGCATATTTACACATACACACACATACGCACACACTTCCTCCTTCCACCACACACATTTTGTACAGTGTTGCAGCTTCAGCTACAATTATAGATCCTTGCAGGCAAATACGTAATATTGTGTTTTCCCTGACTCATAAGTTTAGTTTCTATGATCGATATTAATTCTGTGCAATGAAAAGTGCACGCACACACACACACACACACACACACACACACACACTAACTCCAGTAGTGTGCAAGAGAGCACATAGAATATGGTTATGACAATTCAATGACCTCATTCATCATGCTTGCCATGTATTTGATTAAAATCGCATAACGTCTAGAGGTGAACAGACTGTCTGGGTCACTGGAGGCATTTAGACGTGCCTACTAAAGGACTCTCTACACGACTTCACACCCCACCCAGTGCCTGGCTCATGCAAACATTAAGTTTAGAATCAGTCAGAACAGTCAGTTAGTCAATTTCTGAAAAATCTAAAATCTATAAGTAAATTAAGTTAAGCAAAACATCTGAAAGAAATTCTCCAGCATGTTTGAATCTATTTTCCATCTACTGCATCTATATCCTATTTAGTGATTACTAGTGTTGTCACTATACCAAAAGTTTTGTTTTAATACTGATACCGTCATGAATTTTGATACTTTTCATCACTTCATCTTTGGTCCCCAAGCGAACGTTCCCTGTGGAATGTTATTAGGACGTTACTGATGTTTACTAAAGGTCCCAGTTTGGTTCCAGTATAACATTCCGAATCAGACGTGAATATAACCTTCAGGAAATGTTCATTCTTTGTCCCTTTTTACCGTTCCCAGAAACGTCCCACCCTGAACATCATAGTATACGTTTTCATGGAACGTTTTCCAGGATGTTCTCCTGGGTACTTCTGCTGTGAATTAGATTTATTGTCCTTACCAGCTACGCGTAATTAATTGTCGGTACCAGCTGTATGCTCGCCCTGTCATCTGTATATCCAAGCTCAAGTCCTTGCTGCTGATACAGCCATCCACAGGAAAAAATAAATAAACACATTGTTTTTAGTTATAAATAAAATGTCCTCAGGATGTTCTCTGAACGTCTGCATTCAGTGCTCCGAAGGGAATGTCTCTCAATAACATTCTTGGGAAGTAAAAGGGAAGCATTTCTGTAGTTAACTGAATGTTTTGAGATCTTGTATCTAGAAAACCTTCTGAGGAGACTGATTATACTGTACTTATCAAAATCTAGAACTAGTTTATGTCATATTATTTGATTATTTAAAAACAAATTAATCGTCTTTGATGTGATATAGTATAATATGGTGCAAACCATTAAATTTGATCAATTTCATTTCTGTTCACAGAAACAAATAGCAGTTTGTTTAGCAGGCAAAGAGTTCTAGGTTCTTGATCCGGATTCCAAATTCCACAGATCTCAGTCCAATCTAGCATCCATGAAATGTGCCGGACATACAAGTCTGATCTATAGAGGCTCCACTTTGCAACAATCTGTTCCTAACATCCTGGCGCCAGACACAACAGCACACCTACAGAGATCTTGTAGAGTCATGCCTTGTGGAGTCAGAGCTGTTTTGGTGGCACAAGAGGAACCTACAGAATATTGGGAGTAAAGATCATGATTTTAATGTTATAGCCAGAGGTGGGTAGTAACGAGTTACATTTACTCCCTTACATTTACTTGAGTAACTTTTTGAAAACATGTATTTCTATGAGTAGTTTTACTGCACCATACTTTTTACTAGATTTGTAGAAGAAGAAACACTACTTTTACTCCGCTACCTTCGGCTCCACTCGACTTGTAACTTTTCTAAGATCTACCACATGACTGTTTCACAAATCAGACGCAGCAACAATAATCACATGAATCCGTTTGACCAATCAGGTCAGGCATAGTGGGAAAAAAAAATCCAGCCGGTGTTCTATAAATTCATCCTACCTGTGAGACCGCCCTACATACGCTCAATGCACATGTGCAAACAAAAGTTTCCACATCTTTCTCTAATTTTACGGAACGCCCATAAATCCATGCTGCTACTAGTGGGATCTTGCGGTTAGTGTACGATCTTGCGATGAGTTTAGAATGTTTTTTTCATGTTTGTGTGATTATATGTTAACTTTAATTGTACATATAAATTTTACTTTAACAGTCTATGAATTTATAAGAATACTTTAGTACAGAATTACTGTAGAAAAAAAAAAATTACGATTACGATTGACATTACGATTGTACTTGAGTAGACTTCTTACCGAATACTTTTTTACTCTCACTTGAGTAATATTTTGGATGCCTACTTTTTACTTCTACTTGACTAATATTATTTTAAAGTACAGTTACTCTTACTTGAATACAATTTTTGGCTACCCTACCCACCTCTGGTTATAGCTGATTGGTGTGCGTGTGTGTGTATATACTGTATATAGACACTCCATTGCTCCATTGCTAAGTATAAAGGTCATAAAAGGTAAAAATATATTCAGTTGTACTCATTTCTCTGTCCACTCCAGAGTAAAACAATACGCATTAATATCCCACCGTGTTTTGTTTCTTATGTAATAGACGAGAAAATGTGCAAATGTGCAGTGAATGTCCCAGTATAAAACAAACTCTACCACACTTTAAAACAGTGTGTGCACAGCAGTGCTGCTGTGTTTAGACGCTCATCTTTTTCGCCCACTTTATAACTGAAATATCTCCAGATTTCACTTCGGGCCGCCTTTTTACCGTAGCCAATATCAAGTCGTCTCTGAATAAAACAAAGGAGGGCTTCACTTTCTCTTGTATTGCTCACGACTCAATTCACGGCTCCTGTGGCAGCTCATATTACAAACCCAGTGAGTTTTTTTTTTTTTTTTTCACTACACACACAAAGCACTGCTCTCTGTGCTATACTTAAAGAGACATATCCCTATTAGTAAGGCCATACAGACATACGAATAATACTGTAACAGTATACATTTTTTAAAATGCCCATTTAGTCAGAGACACTACTTGTTAATTGGCAAGGCTGGCAACTGTTTGGGGCCCCGGGACAATAGAGGGCCTCTTAGGGCTGAAAAAAAGTTATTTATAAATTATTTATAAGACAATAGTGATGAATGCTGGTTGGAGAGCCCCGGCTGCAAAGTTTGCCTAGGGCCTCCTCAACTCTAGAACCACCTCTGGGTATAGTATCATTTAAAACTCTAGTACTTTAGTACTTTTAATGCATAAATAATGTGCAACTAATGATTAATAGTGATTACTAAATGTTGACACAAGTTATTTCCAGTGAAAATCTAAGGACAGTTGCTGGATGAAAGTGAATCCCACTTTATGTGCAACCTACTGTACTTTTATATTTCTGTAAAATTCTTTTTTTTTTATCAAATCTCTACATTTTTCCTCCTTTTAGAAAGCAAATTAATTGCTTCATGAAATGTTCATGTAACCCTCTCTTCAGTGCTTTAGTTTTTATCCGAGATCAAATGGATAGCACAAAACCAAAAAGAAGAAATAACTTACATTTCAGCATTCGGTACAGTAGCTTTGCCACCTCATAGCTGCAGGGTCCATGGTTTGATTCTGAGCTTGGGTTACTGTCTGTTGGGAGATTTGCATGTTCTCCCTAGGTGTACATGGGCTTCCTCCAGGTTCTCTGATTTCCTCCTACCTCCCAGCAAGTGGACTGGTTTCACACGATTTCTTCCCAGCGTTATGCAGAAGAACTGACATCCCATCTAGGGTATGTATTCGCTTCAAGTCCAGCGTTTCAAAGATAGACTGCTAATCTGTCGATAAAGCACTTATTGAAGATGTACAAGTATGTAGGGCTTCAGTGTTTAAAAAACTGACAATTCAATTTTTTAATCTCTGATACATCATGTTGCTTTTAGGCTTTCATTAATTTCAAATAAAAGGGTTTTCCATTCTTTTCTCAATACTGTCTGTGCAAATCAGTGCCAATGGCAGTTATACTAAAGATGCAGGAAACAGTGATTAGTTTGGGAGGGAAAAAGAATTCCCTTCAAAGCACAGAAAAGGAATCTAAAAACTAAACACTATAAAAATGCTCACTAACAGCTACTGTAGGAATGTAAATAATAAGACAGGCAGGTGCTAGAGACCAGCATGATCCCCAGCGAAGGAGGGGCATTATCATTCTTCAGGAGGCTTCAGCAACTGTATACACATGAAACAGTATCCAGAGTGTGCTTATAGTTTTGCCTAATAATAACGATGTAATAGTATGTGTGGTAGCAAATAATATCTTAGGTACATTAAGTGGTTTTGAATGCAGCCGCAGCGGGTTGTCGTTTTCCCTGAGCAGACATGGCTGCTTCCCAAGGGAGCACACTTGATGCCACTTGACACCCTCACTCAACCAATGCATAGATGCCAATCAGAGATGGGGCAAGCATGAAAATACCACAGAAACCGCTGTTCTAAAAAAAAAAAACCATAAATAAATAAATATATTTTTTTTCCTGAATACAGAAATACAAAAAAGAGGCAGAGGATGCTAGCCGACATAAAAGAAGGCCAGAAAATGTTTCTTCTATGTCGCTTTGGCCTTGTATTGGTGTTCAATCATAAGTATTCACTCAAATAGAGATGGAAGCTGTACTTAAAATCATCCTGCTCTTTACAAATCCAGAATATTTTAATAAAGCGCTGTTAGAAGATAAAAACAGATTTTAAGATTTTTTGTATTTTCAATAATTAAGCCTGGTGCATATCAGCAAAGCAAATCTATTTATCTTTAAGAGAGACAACAAGACCTCCCAGGTGTGACTTCATTGTAAAGCTTTGATTTAAATTAGTTTATTGCAAAGAAATGCCCCAAAAGTGAGTGGAGGTGAATGAGTGAATAAGGAAGATGTGACAGAGCAAACCAGGATCTGACAAGGTCATAAAGCACAAAAATGTACAAAAGACTCCACGGAAAGCCATGAACCAATGATGCACAATCGCGCCATTTTCTGTCTTCCCTTTCTATTTTTTTACTCCCCTCCCGCCTTTCTCTGTGTGAGTCAAATGCTCTTAAGCCAAACAGCTTTGGTGATTAACTGCACTGTGCCCCAGACTGTGTGCTTTTACATCCATTCATAATCTTACAGCCACTGAATAATAGCCACCAATGAAGGAAATTAATTGTCTAGCTGTGAGCAAAAACGCTTTACTGTCTTTAATTAATTATGGGCTCATTTTCATAGAATGCTAAAATACTTAGTGCTGCACTCTGAACATCACACACCTCACTGATAGCACCTGCTATCATGCAAGTAATTGAATGAACCTCGATTTAGCGGACTACTTTAAGATAAGTTGCAAGTCCATAACCTTGCTGAATAAATGCACTAAACATTCACCTTTCACCAAACTTCACAAGACATATTCTTTGACAATCGAATAAGAAACCAGTTTAAAAGTTTCCTTAAAAACAACACCACCACCAATCCCATATGTCTTGTCATTGCATCTGAAATGTATTTAAAATGATTTATTAAAAGTGAAATGTCAAATAAACACTTGTCACCGAGAAAATGAAGAGTATTTGTCGGTTGTTTTCATTTTGGAAATGTCACCACATTGTCAGGATTTGTTGCCATTGATTTTTATATACAGTATGTGGAGCAGTGTCAAGGCATGCATTGCTATAGCGGGTAAAAAAAAAAATCAGGTTCCTTCTGAAACAGAATATATTATCACAGGTTACATGATCAAACTCGAAGCCCTCATTTCCATATTCTACCATTATGATGACATGACTGGTTGGCAAATATTATATCTTCAAGGTGAGCGTACACCTTGGACAGTGTGCCAGGCCATCAAAACAGATGTATTTCCTTACTCATTCACACCTAAAGGCAACTTTAGTGTAGCCAGTCCACCTACATGTTTTTCCGAGGAAACCAGAGAAGCAAAGGAGACTCACACAATCATGAAAAGAAGCTCCATACAGACAGTAACCTGAGATGAGCATTAAAGCAGGGACCCTGAAGCTGTGACATGGCACCACTCACCCACTGCACCAATGTAATGGCAAATATTCTATTATATTTTTCCCCATCATAATGTGATATGTACAGGCTGATGCTGAAATGTTGATGCTCTGCTCTCAGATTTCTGACCAAAATAATAATATAGTGTTGTAAAAAGAAAAAAATAATAATTAATGAGAAAATAAATCCCTTTGTAAAAATTACAAACACACACACACACACACACACACACACACACATTTTAATGAGAGGGGAGAGTTTGATCAATCGATGTCCTGCCTCTAGGGTTTCAATTATAGTTGTACACAAATATAGAGGTCTGAGACTCTAGTAAATGTTCATCTAAATGTGTGACAATGTGTGTGAGTATGTACAGTATAGATATAGATATAGATATATAATAAACTATATATTATTTATATTGTTTTTTGTTTTTACTCGAATTAAGATTCATTTTGGGAATAGGCAGATGAAAGCTTTTAATAAAGTCGAAATGATCATCCATCTAGGAACTTCTGTAGTCCAACCAGGGACCATTGTATTTGTACAACCATGGTAAGACCTCCGGTCAACATTCGCACGCTACAGGCAATTTGGCAACACCAATTAGACTAATCTCCATGTCTTTGGACTATGGGAGGTAACCCACCAAGCATGAGGAGAACCTGCAAATGCCATGCACACAGACCTGACATGGGAATCGAACCCAGGACCTGGAGGTGCAAAACAACACTACTAACCACTAAGCCACCATGCCGCCAAATTTAAGTGTTCCAGTATATTGTCTTATACCAAAATAAAGCATGCAGGAGAACCAATGTATTCAGTGCCCAATGTACATTGTACACAAGTAAGAGGTTCTGTACACAAGTAAGAGGTTCTGTAACAAGTTGCAGGTTCTCCTCATGCTTGGTGGTTTACCTCCCATAGTCCAAAGACATGGAGATTAGTCTAATTGATGTTGCCAAATTGCCTGTAGCGTGTGAATGTTTACCGGAGGTCTTACACAAGTACAATGTCTGAAAAGAGTTATTAATGCTGTCATCGATCCCACGTCCATAAAAAGGGGGGCTTTTACTACCGGCCTTAATTCTTTCATCTCAGGATAATTTCTAGATGTTCGTCACAGGTTGTTTTTTTTTAACAGATACACACTAGTCCCTTCCAAACCGCAGCTCAATAAATCACATATGCTGTGCGCGCATATTTTTGCAAAAAGCAAGACAATAGGTATCATTCAGCATTTTTATGAATGTTTATTTTTCACCTGAGTTCACGTGAAGTGAACTGCCGTTTTTTGTTCCGTGGACTGCACCTGGGTTTAAAAACAGCTTTCATATTTGACCGAATGTACCAGGCTCAAAACAGCATTGAATTCTGAAAAAAAAAAAAAAACATACAAGAATTATGCTTGTGCGGTGCAGTTTTACGAAAAGCAAACTTGTCACAGCTTGGAGACTCAGCAGGAGCCTTTGAGCCAGCTGTAGCACACCTTTGGTCACTTTACAATTCATGTGTGACCTCCTCATTTTACGGGGCAACAGTAAATTATCAGACTGACCCATACAACCATGTGATTTCTAGTGGATAGAGGACAGTGGTCTTGCAGAAGGGCACTATTCAAAGTAGCAGTATGCATGTGTCTGTGTATGTGTGTGTAGCGGTTATGGAAATGGCGATTGAGAGCTGGCAAAAGACGTCCTGTTCTACCTACATAGTCGCTCAGTGATGCTAAAAATAGAACACACTTTCATGTCATCTGCCTGCAAGTCATCCCATTAAAATCAGGCGTTAATTCAGGCCTAAATTATATGTTCTCTCCTCAGCTAACAAGACTCCCTCTAGCCCCATATAACCCCCCCTTCGGCCTCCCGAACACGCACACACACACACACACACAAATCTCGGCTCGTAATGAGGGCGTCAGCAGTGATCGTGTCTGATAGCCCTGTGGCTGATGGAGGTCTCTATCAGCCTATCATCTGCACATTCTACCTGTTACCACAGTGATATACAACACACAGAACAGAAGAAGGCTTTTAAATACTCAGATGCATCAAGATCATAGATAGTGCCTGATACAAATGCTCACACACGCCCAGACTGATATATGACATCAGTGAGAGAGAGAGAGAGAGAGAGAGAGAGAGAGAGAGAGAGCGCTGGGGATTAATTAATCTCATCTGAAAAAGTGAAAAAAAGAGGAATTTATCCAACATGGCCACACAGAATGCCACAACCCACCAATTTCTCCGAGGTTTGAGAATGGAACTAAGGATACTTTGCAGACCCAGTGGCTGGACATATGGTTTAGGCTCATAGGGTTAAAGGCTTTGCCCAAGGACCCAAACCTGGCAATGGCAGGGCTCAAACCCTCAACACTCCAACTGCGTGAGTCACTAGAATGCAGATGTACAGTATAATAAAGCCAATTGCAGAACGATGTGACTGCGAGGAAGACCACCCCTCTTCCGAACGGCCAGGTGCTATGTCTCACACTGATGTGGGAAAAACTTTACGCATCAACGAGTCAACCCACATAAAGCTGCTGGACCAGACAACATCCCAGGCAGAGTGCTCAGAGAATGTGCAGAACAGCTGGCAGATGTTCTCACCG
>JAOVVB010000032.1:7218621-7240446 GCA_028570985.1 Heterobranchus longifilis
ATATATATATATATATATGTATATGTGTGTGTGTATATATATATATTTTTCTCCAACATGAAGGAATCAATGTTTCTCTGCAAATATCTTTTTTTTTTATCTACACAAAAAGTATCTCATATAAAGCCAGATGTTACAGCAGCCACTAATGCTTTTTTAATTATATGAATTATTCCCCATAGTGTGTTACAAAATGTTGAACTTTAAGAGAGAAAAAAAATAAAACCAAAGTTACTAAAAACCATGGTGTACTGTATGGCTATCTACTTTCATCAACACTTTACTATGACCCCAAAATGTAGGATATACAATTATTGATAAATTATTCTTATACCTGACCCTCTCTCTCCAAAAGCAGTGAGCATGCTGCCCACCCGCGATCTCTCTGACTAGCCACCAGTCGTTAATAGCACTAAGTGCTGATGATTATTCAGACGCTCTTATTTTGAGACAGACTGAAATTATATAAGGCTTCATTGAATTCCACACATTAGGGCAAATGGAGAGTAAATAATTTTTAGAAGCCCTCTCCCAAAGGCATGAAATGTGACTGGAATGCAGCCATCTTTGAAAAATGGCTTAATTTCCCCCTGACTGTGAAAAGGCTATAAAATCCCTACAATCGCTTTGTAACGTCAAACAATTAGCTCTGTTGACACGTTCTCCCATTTGACAGGAAACAACCTCTTTAGTATGTGTATGCATGTGTGTGTGTGTGTGTGTGTATAGCAAGAGGTTCACTGTAGAGATGGGCTTATATATGCACCTCTATACTGTTCTTACTGAGTCGCTCCAGCGCTAACATTAGCTCCTCTGCTTTCCCCACTGGTACAAGTCTTTTGGTCTCTCTTTCTGGTCTCTCTGTGTGTCTTTTGCTCCAAATACTGTTATTTGGCTTTGCTTCTGTCTCAATGTCAGCTAAGGGAACTTCTATCAACAAAATTCCACCCTGCAACGTCACTAGCACAGACGTCACTTCTTCCGTTCGTTACCCTGGTAACATAAGCACCGCGAATACCTGTTGCTGCTGCTGCGGAAATTTTAAACTGCGAAATGTGTAAAACTCCTGAATAAATGATTTAATTAATTTAATATTTAAAATATGTAATAATATACATTTATTGTGTCACATTTTTTATTATGTTCTAATATTATAATATAATATTAATAATAGATCTATAAATCCCTTTACAAGCTCCATTTTTTTATAACGCTCCAGTAAGGCTGATGGGAAATTTTGCACGTCCACTTTCGGTGAAGTGAAGACCCTCTACACACCTTCACGGTTCCCTTTAAACTGAGCAGTTTCCCTCCGTGCGGGTTGGAATTGCACTTAACATGGCTGAATACACTGTGCATTGTACTTCGCAGGGTACTTTAAGCCGATCTGAATTAATTTTTCTTCTTTTGAGTTTATGTGTGGTTGGTGTAATACCACCATTTACTGAACTGGAGTACGGAGCAGAAGACTGGCAGGGAAAAAAAAAAAGTTTATTGCTTTTTATGAGACATTTAAGACGTTTAAATAATCAACAACACAAGTTATCTACTGTAGCATTTCAATATTTATTAAATACTTGTAGTAGTTTTTAATGTCTTTAAACTTATATCCTGTAGCTGCTTGAGACAAAAATAGACAATAACCTATGGCGAAAATTTTCAAATTTTCAAAAAAAAAAAGTCAAAATGGCCAAAAGACAAATTAAATCAAACCAACAGTCTACTTGTGATTCACAGCTCTACTAATGATGTCTTGTTCTCCACAGTCTCACCACCAATAATCCTGTTTCTCCCACATTGTCTCACTGCCTCTAAGGCTGTGCCTTTCTTTGCTGTCTCACTGAAAATAATCCTGACTGATTACACTGTCTCACTGACAAATTTGCTGCCTTTTTCTCCACTGTCTAAGTACCAATAATTTTCTCTCTCTCTCTGTCTTACTGCCACAGCCAGTGCTGTTTTTTTTTCCCCCCAATGCCCCACAAGAAATAATGCGTTCCTTTCCCCCACTGTCTTACTGACACCAGCAGTGCCTCCCTCCCAAGTCCCTCTCTTCATGGTTCATCTCACAGAGCTGACACCAGGCTAGTCTGGAACTGTCTGAGGCTACACATCAAAGCACAGTGATTATTATGATCTTATACTCAGCAGGCTTGGACTAAAAAGCCCACAGCAAATTTATTCATGATGATCACACAATGATGGAGCTAGAAGTTGTAGATTGGCTACAGTAATGGAAGACACATACAAGTATGCCTTCCATGTAATCAGTCTTAACAACTTAGATTTGTTCCACACTGACTTCCAGGAAGACTAGAACAAAGATGGGAACAGTGATGACCTAAAGCGGCATGCTGTTGGAAATCACACAGACTGTCTGCTTGCATCAAAATCAAATGCAGAATCCAGGACATCTTTTTGAATCTCAATACTACGTCTCGGTTTTCTGTTCTTGTGCTCTTCGGCCCATAGCTAAACGGACAAATTTAGATCAGCAAGTGGACAAAAGGCCCCCTTAGAAGTGTACTTAAGTATGCCAAATTGCATGACCCATAAGCCTGAGCTCAAGTTCTAATCAGCATGTGAATAATTAAGGATGATTGAATTCTCTCCACTTTGGATTGTAACATTTTTGTTCCTCCAGTACGAAATAATGATGCAATACACAGAAATCAGATTACATGCCATTTTTTGAATAACAGACATAGAAATATTACATTCATGCAGGCTGTGAAGTGTCCAAATGCAATTTTATATCGTATATACTGTACAGTAATAAACATCCAAAATGGATTTAATATTGAGGATCGGTATAAAGACGGGTGAATAAGCTTCAGTATTTAGCATTACCAATTTATGTAAAATAAATAAATAAATAAAATAAAATAAAATAAATAAAAAAAGGATTTCCTTAAAATAGCCCGTCTCCAGTGGTCTCATGTGCATTGGTGCATTTTATATATATATACATGCTGCTTGGAGCAGCATGTCATCCCTAACTCCACAGAGGAAAAGTAGAGCAAAGTAATCCCCGTAAGAATCAACCCCAACTGTATCTGTCACTCACATGTAGATTTTTTTAGTTAATCTCATACCAGCTGCATTATCTGGCAATCCAGACTACAGCAGATTTCAAATCTGGCCAGCTGAGCGTTAGACTGGCTCAGCTTAGTGGAGTTTAACATCTGCTACACACACTCATGTACATGCAAAGACACACACTAAAGATGAGTAATATGGAAAGAGGTTTGCAATTAAATTAAATTAATTAATTAATTAATTAATTAAGTCACAATTCCTATGACACTTTAGTCACATCTAAAGGTGTCAAACCTCCTTTCCTGTAATGTATGGGCGTCTGACCGCACAGATCCTAGAAATCATCGGGGCCCAGATAGCCTTGTCCCACCAATAATCACCCATCCATCGATCATAAACAACATATATTTTTAATTAACACATTTTAATAATTATAATACCTGAAAAAATATAGGAAAAGAATAATACTTACTTATTAATTTCTCTATACTACTTATTCTGTACAGGGCCACAGGAGGCCTGGAGCCTGCCCCAGGGGACTCGGAGCACTGAGCGCGGTACATCCTTGACAGGGTGCCAATCCATCACAGGGCACAAACATGCACACATTTAATCTGCATGTCGTTGGAGTTTGGGAAGAAACCAGAGTATCTAAAGAAAACCCACCAAGCATGGGGACCACATGCCAACTCCAAGCACAGAGACCAGAGGCAGGAATCAAACCCTCAACCGGGGAGGTACGAGTCCACAGTGCTAACGACTATGACACTTTTTCAACATCTTTTAATTGAAGAAGAAATGCTGGAAGATGGTTACTTCTGATTGGCTATTTTCTTGCGATTCGGAACCAGCCAATCAGAATCAGCCTTCTTGCAGTCTCTGATTGGTCTGGGTTTATAAAGCAATGTCAGACTGTGCGAGCTCATCTGAGATTTTGATAAAAGGAAAGAGAGCTTGAATAAGGTGAAAACAATTCATGTACATACATGTACCAAAAAAAAAACTAAATGTTTCTGTTAAATAAAGATGAACTAATATGACGACAGATAATTTGACTTGTTGAGTAGCAGTCATGACTTGTGAGGCTGTAGGACACGAGTCCCCCCATTTAATCGGTCCTAGAGCTGACACCAGGTGCAACTAGATCATCACAGGGCACCATTGCATAATTCGTAACTACAGGCAATTTAGTACAGCCAGTGAACCTTCGGCAAAAAATCTATCTTTATCTTGAATAAAACTAAATTTATTTAAACTTTCTTAGAATATGATTACAAAAAAAGAAATTATTATTAAGCTTATTTCTAATCAAATTTAACTAATATTTTAAGCATTAACATTCTTGTTCTAATGATAGATCATTTTGCTAGTTTTAGGGATTTTTTTCTTGAAAAAAGCAAACTTATCTGCCAAATAGGACAAGAAATTCTTAGTAACAGGTGGCGTAGTAGTTAGCACTGTCGCCTTGCACTTCCAAGGTTGAGGGTGCAATTCTCGCCTCGGGTCTGTGTGTTCTCGCATTGCGATAGATTGGCATTCTATCCAGGGTGTACCCTGTCTCTTGCCTTCTGTGGGATAGGCTCCAGGCTCCCCATGACCCTGTACACAGGATAAGCGCTATAGAAGATGAATTTTAGTAACATTTGACTAGAAATTAACTTAATAATCCTAGATTTCATTTGTTGTAAGCTTATTGTAAGAAATTCTAAATAGGTTTGATTCTAGATTCAAGAATATTTTAACTGCAAAGATGGTGAGGTTTTTTTGCATTATTAGGAAGGTGGGAAGAAACCAGAGAACCACAAGGAAACTAATGTGAACACATGTGGAACTCCACACAGGCCAGTAACCTGAGCTCAGGATAAAACCAGTGACCCTGCAAATGTGTGGCATTAACACCACAGTGCCACCTGCATCTTCTTTCTATTCAATTGCCGTTAAAGTCAAAGGAGTTTTCTTTGAAAGTGGGGGTGTTCTTCCAACTTCACATCTAAAACCACTCATGCTTGTAAAAGAAAATTAGCATATACTCAAGTACTATAAATCCTCAGATCCTGATTTTTTTAAAATAGCCTATTGTGTTTTTGCCCTTGAAAAAAAAAAACATCAAGGGCAGAAAGTAGTTGTCTGGTGAGCATCTTGGTATTCACTTAGCTTTCACGTCATAAATTAAGACAAATATGTGACAAGTGCACTGTAGTAATTGTATCTTCTTATTCTATGTTTTTCTAATAATGCATGGTCCGAAATCACAGAAATAAAGCTCCATATTTCCATTACATCGTGCTGATGGGTGTTTTGTGATTTGCATAAAAAATTTAATGGCACAATAAATGCATATTTCATGTAAGGATTTATGTTTATATATTTATGTACTGGCAATGTTACAAAGGCAAATTGTGCACGTGTATTTATTAACACCAACATTGAAAATTTGCAATTAAGCAAGGGGTTAAATATGTAAATATCAGCCTAACACTGAGATCAAACCACAGTACAGTGCTGAATGTTAATGAGGAATGGCACAGAAATCACAACCTGTGAAAAGCAACCATGCACAGAGAGCACATGTTTTCCCACTGCATGTTTACTCTCCTATAAACATTACAAATTACAAGCTCTAGTCTTGCAATTAAAACAGTATACAAAGGTTATTTAATAGTCTGCTTTCAAAACTTGACAAATGGCTAATTTTGAACTTGTGCTTTCCTAAGTAAAATTAAATTCTCATCAGTCTCTGAAAAAAATCTGAAAAAAAATGCAAGCCAACACATTTTGTCTAATGATTTGTTTGCAGAACATGATCTCTGTCCCATCTATTTTTAACAAGTTGTTACACGGCGCTGAAGAATGCCAGCTTCATGCCCAAGAGCTTTATCTAGTTAATCCGCTTCCCAGCAGTACCAAGAGCAAAAAAATCTATTTCACACTTTTACGGTTTTATATATGTAGGCACATGTAGGGAGCTTGCCTAAATAAGCAGCAAAAGAAGGTCATGGGAAAATATGGCAAAAAACCATAACAAGCAATTCGACTGCATGTGAAGTGCAAAATTGAAGGCATCATGCTGTATTTCTCAGAATAAAAAACAAATCATCACTTTAACTAAAGTATTACTTACAATTATCCCTTGGGGAGCAAGGTAAAAGTCATCCAATCAGATCAGTAAGAGGTTACTAAACACTAAAGGCTTTTTTTAAGGCATTCCAAATTTAAACCAAAGGTTAACCTCTGGTTCTGAAAAAATGGAGCCAAGGCGGAAGTGCCGAAACATGCAGGTGCTTAAATATCCACTGGGGTTGGTTCCAAAAGTGACTCAATCGCCCATGATAAAATACCCAGCTTTGAAGAATACCAAGCAATAAACATTTATAACATGATACAAAAAGAAAAAAAAAAAAAAAGAAAAAGAAGTTTTGGCCTCCATAACTACTGTAGATTTCCCATTCATGACAACTCAGTGGTGCTGAATTGTTATGTAACTTAAATTATAGGAAGTCGTAAAACGATGCATAATTAGGGGCATGGCCGAGTTGAGTGACAGCTGTGTTGCTGGAGTCAAACCGCTAGCTGCCTGCTATGCATCACTTTAGTTTCTACCTAACAAGAAAGAAGTCCAGCTGACATGAATGAAGTTCCAGATTGACATGACATGACTCAACTCCCCGATTTTAAGGTACTGTTAGTGTGAGACTTTTTTCACTAGACCAGTGTGGCACTACACCTGCACCAGAAACATTCAGGTTATTTAGAATAAAAAAAATCTTTTCTTATTGTGATATTACAATCTCAATAGTTTTTGTAGTAATCGATTAACTTGAGACCTTTTGCTAGTTTATTTCCAAAGATAAATTTCTGAAATAAAAGGACATGCTGTTGGATTCATTAAAGCCTTATTTAAGGATCGCCTGTATGATCTAGTCATTGCCTTCTTCATTCAAAAGGAAAGAAGGATCGATTTTGTTTTAAACAGTACGCTGAAGAGGAGTGGTGGGCTCATTGTATTTAATTAGTGGTGGTTTAGTAGATCATGTCAACTGAATGCATATTTTTACTCTAGTATTCTATAATTAGAGCTGTAGCTGTTTGTTTAATTACCAGGGAACACCTATGGGCGGTACATGTGCACCCGCATGATTATCGCAGGACTTATAACAAATAAAATTCTGCTATTTATATAACAATTTTCTTTGTTATTATGGTTATAAATAATCAATAACCATATGATCTGATTGAATGTCTCTGTAAACAGGGATTTGTGCTATGCATCTGTTTTTCCAGTGCAGCTCATTCATGACCAAGAAAAACTCTCACAAACAAGAAAAAGAACTGCCATGCAGGCTACCACAAAAGCAACACACTGATGTTAAATATAGTAAATTCTATTTACATTGATCTACATTATGGTCATTTTATGTTTGCTTGTGCCAATCCCTAGTAAGTTGTTCTGTAAAATTCTAATTCATAAATTTTCACTAAATAAAGGCTTCTTTTAGAAAATAAATGAAACAGAAATGGAAAGTGGAAAACACACAGAAAAATTTATTAATAATGCATAGTTATTAATAAAAGCAGAAACAAACTATATAGTCTGAAGGCCAACACTAGACAGACATTTCCAGCAAGCGATTTAAAACCAGAAAATATGTCAACCGTATCAAGGTACTCTATCTAGCCTTGATACTAATACTCATTAGAGGAATAATACTGGAAATACTGCTAGAAGTATGATACTTCAGAAGTATTGCAAAAGTATTCACACCCCTTTAACTTTCCACATTTTGTCACATTTAAAAACCACAAACATAAATGTATTTTTGGGGGAAATTTTATGTGATAGACCAACACAAAGGGGCACATAATTTTGAAATGGGATGAAAATAAGAAATGGTTTGGAAAGGTTTTTACTAATAAATATTTTAAAACAGTGGCATGCATTCGTATTCAGTCCCCCTGAGTCAATACTTTGTACAACCAGCTTTCGCTACAATTACAGCTGCAAGTCTTTTATGTCTCTACCAGCTTTGCACAGGGGTATGAATACTTTTGCAAGGTGGTGTATATTAAACTCGCACTCTCTCATACTCTTTACCGCTTACCCTGCACACTGCTGCCTGGATGATATCCCAGGGGACTCGAGGCACTCTGGACAGGGTGCCAATTCATCACGGTACACAAACACACACACTCACACACACTACGGGCAATTTGGAAATGCAAATGAGCCAACTAGCCTGCATGTCTTTGGATGTTGGGAGAAAACCGAAGTACCTGGGTTTTCTCCAAGCAACACGAAAACTCCACGCACACAGACCCGAGGCTGGACTTAAACCCTTGACCCAGGAGGTACGAGGCCACAGACCTAACCACTATGCCACTGTGCTACCCACTGTGATGAGCTAAACTATAAAGCTTCTAGCTCACACTGTAACACAGTGAATCACAGCACACTTTGAAATGATACACCTTTTACTCAATAATCCCGGAACTGTATATTCAGAAATAATATCTGAATCTTCATTTGTGGGTCTGAGTACTCTGAAGTGAAATTCTATCAGCTAGGTGTTACTTTACTCACATACATGCATCTTTTTAATAGGAAATACACCGTCCGTGCTTCCGCCTCGCTGTCACTTTCTTTGTGTGAAACCATACTATTTATATAAACACTGCCTGTCAGACATGACAGAATAAATCTCAGAGTGATGTGGTTTCTCTCCTCTCGGGGCCAGCAATTTGTGTTTTTTTTGTTAAAACCGACTAGCAGCAAAGAATTAACCGGCCTGGTTTCAAAGGAGAAACCGTTAATACACCTCTGAGATGCACACGGCTAAACGTTTAAATAATCTCATTGGGAAACATTTAAGACTTAATCAGATTGAAATAGCAGAGGAAGCTGACAGCCAGGCCAGTAGAAATTTTGAAATGATTTAATACATACATAGTTCATTTGCTATGCTTTTCACTGTCAGGGTTTATTGTATAAATAACTACTGATTGACCCAGATTTCTGAATCAGACCATGTACACGCTCTTATTCCGAGTGCCAGAATTACATCCATCGTGTCCTTCCTTTTCATTACAACCCGAAAATGAGGAATTAGCGCAATATTGTTATGCTGTCATTAGCGTTAAAGATTAGTCACCATTCATTACACACTAACAGTAATCAGAAATTAACAAGCGTTTAAATCAGAAGGATACTGCAGTAAAATTTATGAGTGGTGACTGCTGAAGGCGAAATTGTCTTCCCTTTTTCGCGAGTTATGACATGCGCGTTTGCGTTCAAGCATATGTGGGCGTTTTTTTTTTTTTTGCCACTGGGTGCTGATTCACTCAAGCCAGTTGTTATTGCCATTTTGTTTTCAGTACATGTCACCAGTTTGTCTCTCTTCCCTTCTCTCAGCTAAACGATGGATGGCTAGCCTCGGGCAAATATCATTCTCATACTAGGCACTGCTCAAGCCTGGGGCTGCTTCGGGAAATATTTTTAGCTTCACCTTTCACTCAACGCTGCCCTCTAGAGGCTACAGGAGCGGGCAGATGTGAAGTTGTGAGTAGTGATGTAATCGATAGATTTTTTTTTTTTCATCTGCTCACAAAGAAGGACTAATAATAAAAAAAAACAAGCAACATTAACAAAAAGAAGAAATTTTGTTTTAAATTAGAGCATGCCCTTTATGTCTTCCCGCTCCGCATCCTTTGCTTTTTAATGACCCCCTTCTCAGAATCTCCACATGCTGACCTTTTCTCTAAGTGCAAAGATTTGGAGCCCTATTGTACAGCATGTAGTCCGTGCCTTTAGAGAGAGGGGGAAAAATGGAGCACTTGACACTTCTGTCTCTGAAGCATCACTAATCAATCTTTTATGGCACCTTCTTGCCCAGAGCACCTTGACTCAGAAGGGTGATTTCACTAGGGCTGCTATAAAAGCTTCACATGCAGGTTAGCTGCGAAGAGAAAAAAGAGAGATAGAGAGAGAGAGAGAGAGAGGAAAAAGGGCCCATGAGAGACCAAGGAAGAGAAAGTGAAAGAAAGCATACGAGAGGTGGGGAGAGAAAGATGAAGTGAAAAGTGAGACTGGACAGAGAGGCCTTTTTTCTTTTTAATGAGATAAGTTTACACACCTCGTTACTTAGCGCGCTCGGAGCCAGAGTCGAGTCGTTTCGAACTTCCAAACAAAGCAGATGCCTTGACGAGGTGGGCTTTATTTATTTATACGCTGACGTATCTGTGCCTGCGCTGCACAGTGGGAACACTCTTTGCGCTCTAATTGCCTCAATATTTGCTGAATTGATTCTTCTTCCAGTTCAAATGTACTGATCCTAGGTTTTAACACTAGCTGCTTGTGAACCATCAGGATGAATCCGGAGGAGTCCCGCATGCTGTTAAAATTAATGCAAATGGAATAAAGGGCTTTGGTATGTATGTTGAAAAATAATGTCTAGCCACTATACAACTCGTGACTTTAATATTATTAAGTCCTATTTGAATGTTAAAAATACGTTAAACAACTATTTTATTCCATATTTGCATCATCATCATCAAAAAAAAAAAAAACTTAAATAGGTATACAGTTAAGCAAAATCACGAGAGAGAGTGCTGTTGTGGTAAATATCAGCATGGCTGTGATCCAGGCAGAGGCACAAGTGCTTCTAGCTCGCCTTAGGCATAAATAAAACAACACAAAGACAATTTGGAACACTTTAGAAGCTATTTTTAAATCTTGTTTAAAATGACATACAATTATCAGATGTGTTTTCTTGCTAAAATGTGACTGGTTTTGAATGTGGGTTTTGGCATGTAGCTGCTCTCTCCTCAGTACTGCACTAGACTGGTACCAACCTACTGTCACCCGAGCTCCGACCGTCATGTGTATTTAACAATTGTAGAACACCTGGGATATAGAGTGATACATAAAGTTAAATGTCCTAGCACTGTTACCGTGCATTTTTACCACTCATAGAAAGCCTCTTGTCCAATCCGATTACTCGGTCAGATCTAACTGTCGTGTAATAATAATCAATATAGCATTCAAGAGAAAGTTTCTCATTATAAAATTTTCATTATAAACACATCAAAACAAAGTGGTGGCTCAGGTGCTTGATTCTCTGGGTTGATGATTTAACCGTACGACCCCATACAACCTGATGACTGCATGCGGTGGCGCTTCCAAGCCTTGATGGGAAATCTGAGGGCTGTGACAACCAGGGCATCTGGCATAAGATCTGTGCCAGATCTTGCAGATCAAATGATGCAATGTGGCAACCCCTAGAATAAGAGGAACAAATCCCAAGGAAAAATAAATAAAATAAAATAAATAACCACACTAAAATCCCATTTTTTTGCGTGTATACTGCATGTAATTTGACTAATTAATGATATGTCTACACCTCAGTAAACAACATGGATTCTTTTCTCTCCTTTACTTTTTAGCTGAAAAAAAACTACTGAAAGCTTTCATTACATTTGAAATTTCTGCTGTTTTGCTGTTGAAAATTTGTTACAACACTTCCCATGACGAATTTCATCAACAGTCATAAAGATTTAAGTTCTTCTACTTAAAGTTATATGAAAGCAAACTAACTCCATACAGTATACATCAGTTTTATCTGGTTTAAAATTACACAAAGCTATTTATCTTTTAGCAAGATAACATAAATTAGGTTTAAGTATTGTAAGACAAATAGAGAGAGTCTTGGTACAATGATGATTGTTGGCTTAGTGGTTCGCACTGTTGCCTTGCACCTCCAGGGTCTGGGTTCGATTCCCACCTTTGGGATGTTTGCATGTTCTTGGTGAGTACTCTTGCCCTACAAGGCAGCACTACTGCTCAACAAGACAAATCATATGGTGACAGATTGAGCTCACACAGCTTGACAATGCGTTACAAACCCAGACCAATCAGAGACTGTAAGAAGGCCAATTCTGATTGGCTGGTTCTAAATTGTAAGGAAAACAGCTAATCAGAATGAACCATCTTCCAGAATTTCTTCTTTAAATAAGAGATGTTGAGAAAGTACAGGCAATTAAGCCCATACAAGAAAGACAGAGTTTAAATGAGCAAAAATACAATTTTTAGTTGCTAGAAAAAAAAGACAGATAAATTACCACTACGATGGCATAGTGGTTAGCACTCCTCCAGTACCTCCAGGGTTGATGGTTTGATTCCTGCCTCTGAAATATGTGCATGGCATTGGCATGTTCTCCCCTTGCTTGGTGGGTTTCCTCCAGGTACTCAGATTTTATCCCACAATCCAAAGTCATGCAGATTAGGCTAACTGGCGTTCCTAAATTGCCCATGGTGTATAAATGTGTGTGTCCCCGTTAATGGATTGACACCCCATTTAGAGTGTACCCCGCCTCCTTCCCTAATTCTCCTGGGATAAAGAAGTGTAGATGATGAGTGAGTGAGACTTCCTTATGATTGGATTAATTGATCCTTTATATCAAATGTGTAAAAAGAGTAAAGATGCAGAGAAATGTGGCTGAATGTGAGTCATGATTATTGAGGTACAAGTAAGATCACAATGCAGATGCAGATTCTTTAACAAATTATGAAGCAAACTAATGACTTTCTGTCACTCTTCTAAGCACCCTATGCACGCAAATTTTTACAGCTTTTTCGTAGTAGACGTTCAATGTCAATATAATTAGCAAATCATTACTTTGCATTTAATCTCCCTTAGTGCTGTACGGAAATTCAATTCCCACAGTCTAACAATTGGGCCAACTGTATTTTCTCCACCGTCTCATTTGTCTGGGATGAAAGCTTTTCAATTAATAAATTAACAAAGAAATGAAGAATAATACTTTCTCGTAATGATTTGCAAAAAAAGAAAGAAAAAAAAACTTGCTTCCTCTCACCCTGTGATTAGACAGCCAACATATCCGAGCTGGTTTATGCGTGTACATGATTCTCGTATCACCATGCAGCCTGGATTAGCTGCAAATGAGCGTCATTAGCATATGGTTTAGCATTTTTGCTCAAGTGTTCATGCTTCCTTTTCTCTTTTTTTCAGAGGTGATATTTGCAGCAGAGTGGCACATTGTGGCAAAGCACACAAAGATGAGTGCCTTTGGGTATGAGAATATATTTTATGGTAAACCAGCTTACAGGGCAGAGCTGTACAGAAAACGTATATATGCCCCAATGGAGCACTCTTAAATGAGAAAAATCATTGGAGTGATTTTTGGGAAAGCCAGAGATTGTTCACATACCCCTGAATTAAATAAGTCATTATCATCTGTGGATCATTCTTCTTTCTCACAATCTTGACTGACCCTTAGCAATGACCTTTTCTTTTCTCGTCTTTTTAAGATTAGCATAAACTCACTCCATCCCTGTATTTACCATCTGGAAATGCCCTCCATTTATCCACTCGAAAATATGACAAATGAGTAGGCGAGGCATGGCAAATTAAAAAAAAAAAAGAAAAACCGATTTGAGCTTGGCTGCAAGTCCACCCAATTCTCCAATTCTCTTCTCCACTCCACTCCATAAAAAAAAACAAAAAAAAAACAGTATGAGATAGGGAGAGATTGAGAGTTGGAACGGAGAGCACTAGAGATAGTGATGAGCTGGCTAGAGTAGGACATGAATTATTTAAATGGATGTTTTAAAAGTTAAAATGAACCGGACTGCGGTGTGTGGCATGGATGCAGCATACCGCACACAATATATGCACATAGAAACCAGATCACCACCTACATAGAGAAAAAAAAAATCACCCACTGTGACCCCTATTTCTGTCCTTTTTTTTAAGCCTGTTGGCATTTTACCGTGTTATTTTAGTCCTAACATCCTGGACTTGTTAAATCTCACCTGTTAATTGGTTTCACCTTTTTGTCATGTCTACATCCTTATTTAGCTCTTTTGCCGCAGTAAAGGTTTTGATGTTTCTTAGCAGCTCTAAACTGTTTATATCATCTACTTTTAGCATACATCATGGGCAGGACTCAAAGAGTTGTTTTTTTAAATGGCCAATTTAAAGCATTGTGTCCTGCAAAATAGGCGATTTGATGTTAGTAATGTTATGCTCTAATGCATTAAAGCTCAATCCAATTCAATAGACAGTGTTTTGCTAGCTGCAGTTTTCTCTTTTTCAGTACTCAATAGCGCTGATATTTAAGGTGAACAAGATTTAAGGTGAACAAGATTTAATTTTCAACTCTACAAAGCAAGCTACAAGGAATCACATCGTTAAACAATTACCAGAGGTATTTAAGACAAACCAGGACTTTGTGAAGAAATGTCTTGTGAATGAAGGCTTAAAGTACACTGACATTTACAGAAGACTTAAAGCACAGATGTTTACTGTAGTCTCTGTAAATCATCTCTCTAAATGATGCAAACGTTGTAAAGAAGGCTGTATGTCCGTAAATGACGATCCCAGCCAAGGTGGCTCCGAGCCCACTGCAGTCATTTAGCAAGTGGAACACCTCATCCTTGACAATCAACAACTACTGTAACTTGTCTCCAGCTTGCGGAAAAGACGGATCTCTCAGTGCGACCTGTACACACAATCATTCACAGACACCACTTGTGCGTCACAGGTATTTGGCTGAGAGTTATTGCTACATCCACCATACAGTCCTGACCCCGCTCCAAGCCATTTCTACACATTTGGGCCATTAAAGGAGTTCCTGGGATTCCTTCTGATCTAAAGCAGGCAGGCCAACCATGGCTTCAGCCTACTGAGAAAATTTACTATGCTGATGGTATCCATGCACTAGTAAAATGCTTGGATACCTGTACTAGTGTTGCATAGTGAAATCAAAGTAGTTTTTACTGTCATAACTGCATTCTGTTATTCTGCACAATCAGTCGTGGTTTGACATGAACACCCCTTGTAGTACTTGTAGACATCACTTGCCTCTTGCAGATATACCTTATGTCCTGTGCTAACATCATATTTATGAGATTAACTGCATCAGGAATAAATGTGAGAGGCGTCTTAAAAAGAAGAAGTCATCCATGTAATGTACAGTACTATCCACTCTCCAGAGTTACACAAAGGCATTGAATGTTACAATGTTTTGTTTTGTGTTTTCAAAATGTAATGATTTTATTATTCAAATTATTCAATACTGTAAAATTCAATGCTTTTAATTCTGCATATAACCTGAGGGACTGAATTTGTATTCTAAATAAGCGAATGAAATTGTGCATGCTCAGTTGACTCAGATAGGCAGCACTAACAGAACAGGCTGCTTCTGACAGTAAGAAGGTAATACCCTAGCTAAAATGGCTGCTCACAATAAAAAGGATGGCCTCGCACATCTGAAACTTGTAGGAAAAAAAATGCTCAATAAGTGAAGTGTTGCTAATGAATACAGGCAGCCAACAGACACAACAAAACCAGCATGCCAAATGTGTTAGAAATTCCTCCACTGCAAAACAGGCTATGCCAACAACTTGGCTAAACATTTGGCTGAGAGGCATCCCAACCTCTATAACCCAGCAGGAACGTTTGGTTGTCAAAATCTGGTGGTGCTATTAATTTGACAACGCTACAGACAGGGCAAAAAAAAGAAAAGAAAACAAAGAGGTGGGTAAACTGTGAAATATATGATCAAGGTAAGGCAGACCTGGAATTAAAAAAAGGAATTGAAGCTATTTAATAACAGCATGAAAGGAATAAACAATGCTAAAGCCTTTTAAGTTCATTAATCACCATTAAGAGTATAAAATAATTAAAGGCAATATGGAAAATTTGTTAACACCAGTGACCATTCAAAGAACTGAACAATCCATAATGCATTTCAATGAGAAAAAATGGTTGAATGTTATGATTTTTACCCATGCTTTATCCTCGACATTTTTGGGACCTGAATGTCATGTCATCCATTATCCCTTAACTCACATTAGCGAAGTTAGTACCTTGTCAATTCGATGGTATAAGTCAAACTGCTAGCTTACTAAAAACTAATGTAAACCAACATGTGGCAGGTACAACCACTCAGATTACCAAAAAGACCACACATAGTCTATTTTTTTGTTGTGGTTTTTAAATTTATTTTGTGTTTGAGGTCTTTTGCCGGCATCAGCGGGAGGGCACTTTCTATTTCCACGCTTTAAAATTCACTATATATCCATGTAGTCAATTTCTAACTGATCGCCTAGATGACACAGGAGACAATGTGATTGGTCACAGCAGACAGTAGGGGTATCGTAAAAATGCTGATTAAGCAGTGCAATATGGAATACGCTACGGTTTGGTTTTAAGAAACAATATGAGTAACATGAGTTGAAGAGAGCTATTCTAGGAATAGCTTAAAAAAAATGTTAAGGCTATGCTAATGTTAGCCAGAGGTGGGCAAACGCTAGTCAGAGGTGGGTAAATTTGAGAGATGCATAAATGGCATTTATGTGCATTTAGCCTTCACTACAGCTGTTGTTACAAATGTTGGGACAGTATTGGTATTAAAAGTTAGAATGACTGAAATAGACTCTGATGAAATGGCATGGAACAACATTGACTATATAATGATGATGGAATAACACTGAAAGAATGCCCCAACACAAGGTGGCAAAAATTTCAACCCAAATTAAAACCAAACTGATGGCCTGAGTGGGATTCAAACTCTAGTGCAGTGAGAGCACAGTGTGCTGAACGTTGGACCACTCGGAAACATCCTGTTGGTGTTAGCAAAATTTTTGTACATAATGAGCATCACCAAAAAAATGGATGTGGCTTGAATGCTCCAAATAAAAGCAAAATTTTCCTTGTTTCAAGGTTGTATTTGATTGAGTTATTCATTCAACGTTATTTTATTGTTATTTGGTCTAAGTCACACTAACATTAAAACCCAAGGGGCACAGATTTGTGCCTTCAACACATCATAGCAATATTGTGGGTAAAAAGTAACAAGGCAATAGAAATTGGTAATATAGTCCATATTTCTAATACAAATGGATAGAAACACATTGTACATGTACTTCATAACATAGGAAAATAAAAGCAAATATTTAAACATACAGTAGGCACTGGCTACTTCTTTTGCATTGTTCACCGAGTTTCTGGTCATAAGTTTTGCATGACAATTTTTTATTGTCTCCGGACAGGGTGTTGCCTTTCATTCATCTCTGCACAAGAACTATGAAATTGTCCACTATATAGAACTTTTGTTATAGTCAGCCAAAAAATGGTTTTCGGGTATTTCAGGTAAAACAAAAGTTATCATTACTTACATTATGTTTAAATTTGGAATATAGATTTATATATACTACATATAAACAGCAAAACATAAAATGGCTAAAATGCCCTGAGCTTTAATGGCTACAAACAACCTTGTCCTGTGGATGACACTGAATGACCAGCTGGAGCTGAAAAGTTGATAGGTTAGCAAAGTTAAGTTGCTGAGGAGACGCTTAAGGGATTATTGAAATGGGGGATTAATGCTTAAGGGATTATTGTTTTTTGCATTGTGGATAAGCTAATTTACTCATCCTGTCAGGTTATCATTACATCTGTGTTCCAGTAAAAGGTTACTTGCTCTATTTATCATGGTTTCTTTTCAAAATCAGAATCAAACCTTTTTATTTATTTTTTTATTCTGTGAAGTTTTGTCATCTGTATCAATGTAAAAAATCATGGTAGCATTGTATCAGATCTAAAACAAGGTCAGACCACACCCAAATGCTGTTATAAAAAAAGCACTTAGGCTGAGGTGATTTCATTTTAGCCTAGACTGCAGATTCATGCACCCTCTCTTTAGCAATTGTGATTACACAGATTGAAACACCTCCTAGATTCTGCCTGATTATTTTACCCCACTTCACTAACAAATTCATAGCACACCATGAGCAGTGCTTGAGAAGGTGCACATGAAATAGAATGGTAAATTATTTTCTCTAACCTCATTTTGTCCCAAAATAGCAGGAGAAACCTTTGAAGGAGAAACTAGAAGGTGATTGATTGAGCATACATTGTCCGAACATAGAACACATTTTAAAAAGAGACAGAGACAGAAAAATAAGCTGAAGTTAAACTCTGTAGCTGCCTATTGACCTTAAAGTGTGTTTGTGTGTTTGTGTGCCCTGCGATGGATTGGCACTCTGCCCCGGGGTGTACCTCGCCTCATGCCCTAAGTCTCCTGGGATAGGCTCCAGCCCCCCAGCAGATAAAACAGTATAAACAATGAGTGAGTGAGTGAGTGAGTGAGTGATATATAAGGTTGCCCCACCTCATTCTTGATACAGTATATCATCTCTGAGACGATGTGATGTGTTTGACCCTAACATTTTCACTGGTGCATTAATTCATTATTAGATTTCAGCCTCCAATCTAATCTCATGACCAGCCATAACAATCATTTAGTGCTAAAATCAGACCAAAGAGTGTACTACTTGATAAGTCCATCAAAAGAGATGCTCAGTGGAATGCTTTTCAGTCTACCTATAAAGAAATAAAACTGACATTTTAGTCATTTACTATTAAATCATAATAACTACAAATTTTTAAGACTTTTAGTAAGGATACTTTCAGGGGAATTATTTAATTAGCTTTTAGTAAAGACCCTGCAAAAACGCTTCATATTTTTCCTAAATAACACATTCTATATATTGTAGTTTTTATAGGAAAACCCAGTGGAAATCCTATAGAACTTTAGTACCCCAGGTCTGTAGAAAAAAAAGTGTAATAATAATAACTTCTATTGCACAGGCTTGTGCAACCCCCAAGGGTCAGGGTCGGTTCCCTGACCAGAAATCGAGCCCAAGTCAAGGCAATAAAAGGGCCAAAATCTAACCACTTGTCCGCCAGGAACCCCAGTACCTCCAGTCCCAATGTGCAGTATTAAATTAGGACGGAGTTTTGCTGGTTATGAACTACCACCTCTTTCACTTCAATCTACCCCATCAGAGTAGAGCAGAATGTCTTTTGAACCACTGTAAAAAAAAATAATGTGATAATGACAAGCAAAATGTTAACTGCACAGCTTGAAAGGAACAAAATGGGTATGAAACAAAAAAATGGCCACAGGCTTCTCACCAATTAATCCAAACACGTCCATAGGCAGGTCTCACGAGACACAAATAGAAAATTAAACAAGAATTTATAATCCAACAAAGACTGAGCAAACAACTGATGGGATTCTTTTAAAGGGAAACATTCTATAAATAAAGGAAAAGTTCAATAGGCCTACATGTCTTCTCGAAAATTTCTTCGAGTTCTATAAGATGGAGAACATCAATTACATAAGTTCCTGTTGCAGGTCTATAGAGTTTTATAGAACTAGGAAAAAGTCTGTAGAATGTGCATCTCAAAGCAAAGTTTTAAAGAGTATAAACTGAAATTCTATCATGTTCTATATTAATAGTTCTTTATAGCTTAGTTAGGAAACCCACCACACACGGGGACACTGTACAAACTACATGCACACAGACCCCGAGGCTGGAATCAAACCCGGACCCTGGAGGTGCAAGGCGACAGTGTTAACCACTAAGCCACTGTGTCCCTTTAAGTCATGTGGTCAGTTAAAAATCATGGTTAAAGGTTTATATTTGTCCTCCTGCCATGCCTGAGAGGCACTGATTAATTTGTATTATATCAGGCGAGAGGTGTAGTGCAATAAAATGACCTGTCGATGTTGTGCAAAACTGGACTTCTCTGAAGAGACCAAGGATCACCGCACACGAATAAGATCTTGGAATTAGATTGTTCGAGCGCTCATTAATGATCACTGTTTTCACAAAGCTGGAAATAGAGCTGATTTTGTTGCCAGGTCAGCATGACTTCCCAGAATAAAGAGAATTCTCTAGATCTGGATTGAAACAATTTTCACAACAAATCACACCTCTGTTGGAATCTGTGTCAAGATTAAAACATGCAATGCAGTAAAAAGGCTGGAGAGCGATTCCCCGACAGGGAATGTGCTATCTCTCATGATATTATTGATTATGGAGCAGGGGTTTGGTCTCTGTGGACAGAAAATGAGAGGCTTTAAATCAAAAGTGCCGATTATACCGACGCGCCACAACACAGCGTATTTTATGCAGGTATACAGGCTTCTTTGCTTTACCACAAGATTCATCTCATCTAGAATCATCAGTCATTGTCCGGGAAAAGAATAGAATATGTATTTTTGTGCTCAGCGCAGTGAAGTTCTTAAAAGCAAGGTGAGGATGGGAGAAACATTAGACACTTGATAAATAGAGGAGAAAAGAAGTATTTGGGATTTGTCAGAAAATTTATTGAGCAGGTACAAATAAAAATAATGTCTTCTGAGTGGGATGTAAAATGGACATCTCTAGCTGAGGTCTGCTATGAAATTGAGTGATACTGAGGTTAAGGAACTGTTAGAATTATAATATGTACTGTAGATCATGCTGACAGTGATGACATTTTAACCTCTGTTTTTTATATCACTGCTTTCCACTGTTGCCAGCGGCTTAACTTATAAAAAATGATATAAGTAAATAATAATAATAATAATAATAATAATAATAATAATAATAATACACATTCCTATTAAAAGTGCAGGTTTTAACCAACATAACAAATATCAGAGATTTTTCCACGCATAGTTTATCCCTATACAGTATATTCCCAATAAAATGCATGTCAAAGCGCCAGCTAGGATAGTCTGTTATATCCAGTGGCCACTATATCTAAAGATGGTCATGCTACACACAAGGACATACCTACAGTGCTCACTGAAATGATTCTGGCAGGTATGGGAAGTCAATGTCAGCATACAGATATACAATATATTGTACGTATCTCAGTCTATCTGTCTATTGAAAGTTAGAGCTATTTACAGCAAAATGAGTCAGCAGAAAATCTCAGGCTTCTTACATTATTCACCATACATTCCACAATGCCTTGAACTACTGTAGCAAATTCCTCCAACATTTTATCAAGTGTAATTAAGAAGTTCCAATAATAGTTAACAGGCTTTGGTGAGCTATCCATGGATGCTGTTCTCAACTCAAGCCATTGGCGATGCAGCCCGCTGTGCTGGCGTGTTAGGTCGTAGATATTTATAATCCGTGATCGTTGAACGGTAATCAGTCCGTCTGATCAGTGTAAACCTGCAGCAATACACTGCTGGTGTTCCATTATAACTGAATAAAATTACACCTGTCAGCTACAGGGACCTAATTATTATTCCTGTATAAGCGAATTTTTCTCATACGCGAGTGCGTAATATATGAAGTTTTTTAATGCACATTTATGTGGGTGTTCGGCCATGAACTGCAAACGTCGTTATAGATGTTATAGCTGAGATTCCATTATAACTGAGTTTAAGTAATGTGATATACTGTACTGTAGCAGCCAAAAAGTGTTTGTTCTGCCCTTTTGTAGATTTTAGAGGAACATCCTATTCTTGGTAATACCACTCTGGTGCCCCATTTTCTCCACTTGTTGATAATGCCTTCATAGTGTACCATGGTACATCTAATGGTTACCCTCCTGATCGATACCTTTTAACAATGAGATTCCGTGGCTGCTTTGCAAGTGCTTTATGAACCATGGCTTCGGCAGACTGATACATACAATGGAACGGATTGTAATGACTGGACAATGGAATGACTGGAACATACAGTACTATAACACAGATGTCAAGAAAATCCTACAGAAACAGCTAGAGTCATTTCACGTATGACAAGAGCATGCTAATGAATGCATTTGACCGAATTTGATCAATTATGATTTTTATATGATTTTATGATAATTATAATTATACATAAGCCCCTACCCATATACCCCACGCCCCTCTTCCAACTCCACAAAAGCTTTTATATTTCCACTTGAATTTCACTTGGAACCTATGATTTAT
>JAOVVB010000032.1:7252621-7266907 GCA_028570985.1 Heterobranchus longifilis
AGAGCTAGTTTTTACCAGTTAAAAGTAGTGTTATTTTACACAACCATTGATCATTTTTAATTAAAGTATATTACAAACTTTTCATTAGGACCCTAAAGAGTCATATTAAGTTATGAAAAATGGGACTGGTTGACCCCTTTAACACAGCAAGTATTTTATCATTGGCTGCCTTTGTTTTTAATAATGCCAGTAAGCAGGTCGAATTATACATTCGTGCGCATATCACATTATGCAGTCGAAGACTGCTGATCTCAACTCGAAATTGTGGAATTCATTTACAAAATCAAGCTGAAAATCATACAGTGTAAACCTGGTTTTAGAAATCTTTAATTGAATAAGATTCAATTGTGTCATATTGTGTCACGGAGTCATGTGGCCTTTGCATCATCCTCGGCTGCCTTTACTGCCACAGGCAAAATAGCATGTTTTAATCTACTGTACATTAGTCTAACACTCACTCACTTAAACATTCATCATCTATACCACCTTATCCTGTATACAAAGTGGCAGAGGGCCTGGAGCCTATCCCAGGAGACTTAGGGCACGAGGCGGGGTACACCCATCCATTGCAAGCACACACATTCACTCATTCACACACTACGAGCAATTTGGGAACGGCAATTAGTCTAATCTACATGTTTTTGGACACTGGAAGGAAACCGGAATACCCGGAGGAAACCCACCAAGCACAGGAAGAACAAGCAAACTCAACTCAATGCATACAGATCCGAGGTGGGATTCGAACCCGGATCCTAGAGGTGCAAGGTGACAGTGCTAACCACTAAACCCCCTGCCGCTGCTAGTCTAACAAGTAGACTTTATTTTTTTATTGATGTGTTTGAGGAAATTTGTTGACTCGAATCAAAATGGTCCACTTATTTGTGCATGTAAACCTATCTACAGTAATTGCAATGCAAATTAGTACTCTTAATTTAAAATTGTAATAAAGAGTCTCTACCACTACATGCAACATTAAGCTGAGGCCAACTAAATCATGTCAATTCACTGTATGTAATTTAATTAAGGCACGTAATTAAATAAATCCCACGCTTTACATTAGTGCATATACAGCACTGTGTAAAAGTCTTGAGCCACCACTTATTTCTTTGTATTAAATGAAATGAAATTATGTAGACTAAATTAAAGAAATGTTATACTGATACAGGCTGCAAAGTGTCTAAAGATACAATTTACAAATTGGTTGTTTTTGTAACATCCACAGCAGCAACCTCATTTCCCCTCTCGTCTGTTCCAACCTCTCAGCATTCAGCATCACAAGTAAATTAATCAACGGCCTGATCATCTGTCATCATCTGTACCTTTTCCTCACTGGTTCACACCTTACGTTAGATGTTTCTTTATGCTTGAATGATTCATAGGTCAGTGTGTGGCTTAACAGGTATTTCACTGAAAATAAGAGCCAAAAATGTGCAAGAAATCATGGCACTTCAGAAGCAAAATATGAAGACGTGGAGTGGCTCAAGACTTGTGCACAGTCTTGTATACCGAGTCAAAAATGGTTTCAGCACCCCCTTGCTTTCAGCCTTCTGCAGCAGATACAGGCATATCAGCATTCCTCATCCCTCCCTCTATTTTACTCACTCACACGCACCTTTTTTTACTCCGCATCTCTCCCTTCCTTTGTCTTGCCCTGATTTCTCACCTCACTTCCCTCTCCATCTCCACTTCTCCGTCTCACCCTGTGCCGCGAGAGTGATTGTAATGTCCAAAAAAGTGATTGCAGCGTTAAAATGCTGTATCTATTTCGGCAGACATTTCCTACAGCACTGAGCTGATGCTCGCAGGATGTGTCCAGGTTCAAGAGGATGTTACAGAGAATAGTTTTTTAAGGCAAGAGCCTGCTGAAGCCTCCATCTCAGCAGCTCAGCATTCTACCAGCTTTACCAGCTTTCACCTCATGCAACTTCAGAGGCACTTTTGCTTATACAGGAGAAAGAGAGAGAGAGAGAGAGAGAGAGAGAGAGGGTACAACACAGTGCAATATGACATGTGATATAAAATGTAGTGATAGTGCTGTGGGCAAGTCTGGTGCCTTGCAACTCCAGAGTTTCAGGTTCAATCCAGGTCTCAGGAGTTTCACATATTCTTTGCAAGTCCTCATGGCTTTGTTCAGGGAGCTTTGGTTTCGTCCTATCTCTCAGAAACATACCAGGGGCGACCGACTACTCTTAAATGCTCCTAAGTGTGAATGAGTGCACCAATTTGGTGAATTGACGAACAATTCATAGTGTATTACTGGCTCGCACCCATAGTTCAAGCGCTTACTGATTTTATACTACATTTAGTGCGCATGTATAGTGGATACAAAGCTTTCTGGGATCCAGTCTAAGATAAAGTGCGATATGATGAATTATCACTACACTTAGGGGCTTAGTGCTTAGCACTGTCACCTTGCACCTCAATTGTTCGGGATCAAATCCCGGTCAGGTTCGATTCCCGCCTCTATGTGTATGAAGTTTGCATGTTCTCTCCATGCTTGGTGGGTTTCCTCCGGGTACTCCAGTTTCCTCCCACAGTCCAAAGACATGCAGATTAGGCTAGTTGGCATTCTTAAGTATGTGTGTGTGCTCTGCGATGAATTGGCACCCCATCCAGGATGTACCCTGCCTCGTGCCATAAGTCTCCTTGCACTCCAGGCCTAATGGTAATAGTAGGCTTGATGGGGAGTGCCCTAAGGATGGGTGTGAATTGGCTAAGATAGGGAGAAAATGGAGAAAAATAATAAAAATGAAAAACAATAATAATAATTTATACAAGGTAAATGCATAAAATACGCAGATATAAATACTATGTATGTGTATATCGTGTATATACCACTGTTTGCTACCTATTACCCACCAAAACTATTCTCCATATTGTGGAGCTACAGCGTTCCTTGCGTGATCCCAACAGAAATTGTGTAAACAAATGAGGACATCAACCAATTATGAAAAGGCCACTGAGTTTATGTGCGAAGTCATTCTGACATTAGTGAAATGTCGTACAGCATCACGGTTAACACCACCATAATCACACAAATACAGTGTGAAGCCCAAATGGCTAAAAAAATATAATAAATAGACCACTCACTGTGAAAGATGGAGCGAGAGACACGAAGAAAGCGGGAGAGAGTTAGAAAGGTACTTAAAGGTCATTGTCCATTTTTACTCTGCTGCACAGTGTCAAAACATCTTCTTTCAAGTCTGCCTGGTGAGAACGGTTATTGAAATGTTAAATTCGTGGGAAATTCAGCTAAATAAAGTACTTCTAGAGGTCAAGCTGTATTCCTGGAAGCTCTTGTGTCGTGATCGTTAAGCAGAGTGATTATGATAAAGCGAAAGTCAGCTCACACAGGAGCATTTCTCAAGCTTTTCAGTCACCCATCTCGCACAACAGATGTGCTTCCATTTTTGCCAGCATTTCAATCCACACCAGCTTCATAAGAAGTGCAACTAACATCTGTCAGTGTCAAGAACATGAGGAACCAGAATATGCTGCATGCTCTCTTCCTCGTGTCACATTTTGGTGCGAAATTTTAGATGTAATTACCTTTGGATCAAGTTTGCAATGTGTCCCTCTATGCTCTGTTAATATCGGTGTGCCTGGTCAACTCAAAGCATGCTCTTGCAAATATTTACTCATTTATTTAACGTACTGTATGTTTTTGCAATGCAAATCAAACTAATTTGAAGGATAGATAAATTGATGGGTGAGACATTGGATGCAAGGTTAGTCAGAAGAGATGACTAACCAAGAGTTCTATAGATCAAAAGTGAAAGGGAAGTGACTGTATTTACACATGACACACTAAATGAAAAAAAGTTCTCCTGGCTTATCGTTTCTATCCCAATGGGCATAATTTGAAGAGCCAGATTTTAAACCCATTTAAATAACCTTGAAAGATTTTGGAGTGATATCTAAGAGCGGTCTCTTCACCAAATCATGTTAGTTTGCATGTATAGTGGAGAACGAATGTATAGTCTATCCGGGAACTATGGGTGCGAGCCATGAATTGATCATCAATTTACAACATTTATGGACTCATTCACACTTTTGAGCATTTAAGAGAATTGGTACCAGTACAGTTCTAGAAGCTTGTAGAATCTCTACCAGTGCACATTAAAAATGTTCTGGTGTCTTGTCGTTATTAACACACTTTGCATTGATTTTTCCTTTAAATTGGTCCTTGTTTGTAGTTTAATATAGTTCTAATGGTGGCTGACATAAAACTGGGACTCGTGATGAAATTTCTTATGAAGGTGTAAAACCAATAGACACCTAAAGACGACTTCAGGCACAGTACGATGATGAGACTCTTAGTAAAAATGGTGGAAATGTTTTAAAGAAGACCAAAGGTCTGTGAGCGATGATCCTGGTTGAGGTGGCTCAGAGCCCACATCAATGGTTCCCATGAACATTCAGTGAGTGAAACACCTGGTCCTTGAAAATCGATGGGATAACTTGTTGCCAACTTATGGAAGAGATACATCTGTCTGTGGGAACCATACACACAATCCTTCACAAACACCACTTGCACATTACAAGAACTCGAGGATTACAATCTTGACCTCATTCCACCTTCGCCATTCCCACCTGTTTGTTTCTACATGTTTGTGCCATAAAAGGAGTTCCTGGGAGGCCAGTGGTTCAGATGTAAAGCAGGTAATCTGCTCATGGCTCCGACATAATGAGAAAACGCTCTACCTTGATGGTATCCAAGCACTAGTGAAACGCTGGGATAAGTGCATTAGTGGAGCAGGGGATTATAAAGGTAGTTTTAACTCATACTGTAACTCTGCTACCTGGTATGATCTAAGTCCTGGTTTGACCCGAACACTTCTCATATGAAGGATTGTCATTTCTTTGGCAGCCACATCATTTTATTTGTTGTTACCATATGACTTACACTGAATGATATTAGGTAGAGGTAACGTAAATCAAAATATAAATCTCTGACAGTAATTTAAATGCACTTGAATCACCCATAAGATCTTGGGCTAGTTTATTTAAGCCAGCTTTGCTGAAACATCCGCTATACATCATCAGCAGTGATGGAGCATATTATCCAGTACTTACACGAAGAAAGAAATGACAGAACTCTAAGTTTAAGTGTGTTTTGAAATGAAAGGAGGTGCCAATGGCAAGGACAGATTTTATTTTTTATTATGCTTACTTTTTAACTCTCCATGTCATCACATTAATAAGCGTACTATACAGTATGTACAGTGCAGTAGAGAGCTCATCCAATAGTTAACAACACAGAATTGACTTGGCCATGTGAAGAAATATCACTTTTTAATACTAAACCACGAATTTTCAGAGGGAATTGCTGGAACAAACACCTGTAGACATGGAAGGTGTTCACGGATTCAGATGAGTAACCAGTGTTTAAGTGCTGCCTGATAAACTGATAAGGGAGCTGAAGCCTGCAGGCGTAGATCAGAGCAGGAATTCCCAGTGAGCCTCTTTCAGGACTATTATCTCTCGCTGTCCTCTGCCTCTGCTAAGAGAAAAAGCAGAGGATGGCGGGAGCGTTCAAGGAGTTTTTTTTTGTTTTTTTTTAAGCAATCAAGGTGATGAGAAGAGAAAAGGGAAAACAAAGCAGAAGAGGTTTTCATACAGTGTTGCTACAGTTTCGCGGTTAACCTTCTTAACCTTCTCAAGTATCATTCATTTGGCAGAGAGGATGCCTACTGTATGTCGTACACGCTACCAATCATGCACATCCGCGTTCATGGACGTGACTAGCTTGATTGGATAACTGCATGAAGAAGTTCCTAATAAAGTGACTGCTGAGTGAGTATCCATACATGACATTATCAATGAGTCGAGTGCATTTTTATATTTATAACCTGCATATGTTGTTTAATGGCAGCCGTGTAAACAAGATAAGTTGCTTGAATAGCCGGATTGACCCCGGGCTCCTGACATTATCAGCTCCGCTGTACCACAGCAGTAGGTCTCTTGGAGCAGAACCAATTTTGCTGGCCAAGAACCATTTTTATGTCACAAAATAAAAGCAGGGAAAGTTTCAAGATCTTGGTGCTCTCTGCAGTACCTACCTCAGCACCTGGTCGGAGAGAAAGTATTTTAACTGTACATGTTCAGGTACCGGTTCCGCCTGAGCTGGTAGAACATGGTTTGAATTAATATGAGAAAAGCTCAAGGCCCTTATCAACACCCTTCGATGAACACACACTCACACCTTCACACACACACACACACACACAACAGAGGTATTCAGATGCTCTGTCTTCGTTAATGTCTTTGATGGATTAATCACCTAACAGCCGATCAATTACAGGATAATGGGTGAGCGGAGGTCTGTTAGACATTAATCCTGCCTCCCAGACAGCTCTCGGCGGTTTAAAAGTAGCTGAAACTCAACACTGTGTGGCACAAATGCATGCACACATACGCGCAGAGTGCCACACAGCCCGGCATTGCTCCCATGAGGCCTGACCTCTCACCTTTAGCCATCAGCAATTCCCACAAATAACCACACAGTAATAATACTCCAACTGCACAGGCACACAGACACACACACACACGTATAATCTCGTGGGGGGGGGGTCTACTCTAATTAATCAGACAGGAATAGGATCAGAAGAGCAATAGAAGCCAGCAGCTTTTTAGTGCAGGAGCCAATGACAAAAAACGTTCTGAAATACCCAGTAACTCCGTGATAGAACCTATTGTGAAAAACAGTTGACTTGTCATGACACGTTCGATAAAAGAGAGAGAGAGAAAGAAAAGACAACAATGAGATAAACTGAGAAAGCGACAGAAAGAGATAAAGAGAGAGATATACGGAGAAAGGAAAGCGGCACTGTCAGGCAATTAGACAGATAAGGACTAAGTAGAGGACGTGAGGACATGAGATAAATAGAATTTAATCAGAGTTTTTTTGAAAATGGAAAAGAAAAAAGAAAAGGAAAACGCACTCCGATACTCAAAGGCCTGAAATTAGTTCACTTCACCACAAGCTCTTGTGTGCAAGTTACCAAACATAATTAGCTGTCTCATTCTCTTTCTCTTTCTCTCCAGCGTTGTTTTCCTGCCTCTCTCTCTCATCCCCGCGCCGGCTTCCTGCTGGTAGAGTGATTAGTAAATCACCATCATGAGCTCGTTGTAAACTCGGTCTAATTACACTACACCGTTCTTGAGCGCTGACAGCAGACCTCGGCTGCAGACTGCAGCATAACACTCCCAGCCATGTGCAACCTGCCCTAATGTCTTTGGCCCAGACATATTAAAACCAATTAATTGAAGGAATTTTCAAGCCTCGGATGCGGAAAATTAGGTTTTTGCATTTTCATTTTTTTGATGTGGCATCTACAGAATAAGTGACATGATGGCATAGTGGTTAGCACTGTCGCCTTGCACCTCAAGGGTCTGGGTTCGATTCCCGCCTAGAGTCTGTATGCATGGAGTTCGCATGTTCTCCTTGTGCTTGGTGGATTTCCTCAGGGTACTCCGGTTTCCTCCCACAGTCCAAAGACATGCAGATTTGCTCATAGTGCGTGAATGAGCAAGCGAGTGTGTGTATGTGTGTTTGTGCCCTGAGATTGATTGACAGCCCATTCAGGGGTACCTGGGATAGGATCCAGGCCCCCGCAACCCTGTATACAGGATAAAGTGGTACAGAGATGAGTGATTGAGTGTCTACAGTATATCAGAGCTTCAGATCTTCAGATACAGGATCCTGATCTTATAAAGACATCCTCACAGGAAGAGAACTGACTCATAGTTATGCAAAACAAAGAAAAAAGGTCAATATTGTATACGTTCACAGCTTATATGATGTCCATTGCTTGGTTCAGAAAATCCAGTACATCAAATCTGACATTCAGGCCAGTATTATATCTAAGCTAGCAAGAGACAAGTTGCTCATCTGGCTTGAAGTTTGTCTCTTGGGGTCTTGGAGAAAGCGTTGTGTTACCGAGTTACCGTTGTGACTTGTGGGCGTGTAGTGTCTGTCCATGAACATTTGTAGCTATGAGGAAGGTTTGCGGCCAAAATATAGCCTACAGCACATATGTGGCTATATTATATGATTCATTTGTCTTGGAGATGACTTTTAAAGGAATTTTACTTTTTTAATAAAGTGAATAAAGTTTTTGTTCCATCCAAGATTTGCCAGGTTTCCTATTAGATTTGTTCGCAGATTAGTTTGTGCAAGCTGTATAACTGTAGTACTTACATATACTAACCAAAATCACCAATATCCATGAAGCGGATATTAAATAATGCGCAATCTATGTGAGAATTGGTTGTTCTACGTTTCATCCCACGTTTGATATTAGCCATTAGCAAGGTATCAACACAAGCTAATTATATTGGAACAAACTCCCACCAGAAAAATAAATGACTTTTGTTATTTCCTTCCAAGCTTAATTTTTATTTGTAACTGAGTTATTAGTTTTACTTCCAATTTTTTGAGTCAAGTTGTACCAGAGGTGATTAAAAAAATAGACCACATGCGATATACAACTGGCTTGAGGAATCATTTATGCCAGTTGTTTGGATTTTTCTCTGGACAAAGTTGAGAAAATCTGAGCTCACGCTTCCATAGGCACACTGTCACTCTGCTATCACTGAAACGTGAAAAATAAATAAATAAATAAATAAATAAATAAATAAAGAATGGTCGTCTGGTGCTTCGTCACTCGCTAGTGTGAGCATAGGGCCAGCGGTAAATATAAGCAAACCGCGAGCGAGTTCTGTAGAGTTAACATTTCTCGCAGAGATTTCATGCTAAAAAAGTGGTAGCTACATGAGCCTTGCTGGGAGGAATGAAATAAAATATCTGATTTTATGTTGTGTTTTTGGGGTCTTATGCAAAGGCAAAGCTATGTGCATGTTTATTTTTTAATTAATCAAAAACTTTTTGCTGTATAAATTCTGTCACTGTATGAATACCTTACATGGACACTGGACTTAATAATTCTACATATTCGCTCTTTATATGTTCTTTATTTATAAAATACAAATAAGGAGGAAAAAAGAGAAAATGCTTGAATAAAAGCTTAAAATGTTAAACATCAAAGTTATGGTTATTATTTGCTGGCAAGTTAATAAAACAATGAATCATCCAACCAAAAAAAAAAAAATAAATCACGGCACAATTAACCCTAAATAAAATCCAAAAATAATCAATAGTTAATTGATAAAAAAAATCATTATGTTCAGCCCTGAATAATGAGATAATTAAGATGCAATAAATAAGATATAATTATAAGGCAATTATAAAGCCTTTAATAATAGGGTAAACCTGTTTTGGTGGTACTGTATACAAGGGACCACTGCAGCACCCTCTTTTGTACAGTATGGGAGCTCGCTCTAATAAACTTTACATAAGATTTGTACAGAATCTGTAACACACACCCTGAGGAAGATGGGATGGCAACATGGTTTCCAACCAGAGTTTCTTTTTTAAGAGACTGTTTATTACCCAATGAATCACTCATTAAATAGCAAAGACAAACTTATACAATTCATCCTTTACTATTATAATTAGTCTGAACAGTAGGCCTGAGGTTAATTAGCACTGTGGGAGTTCTACCAACTTCTGCCAGACTGCTAGTCTATGTTTTCACTCACATAAGTGTATTTCCATTACATTATTAAAGATTGCTTGTCAGAGCCTACAGTGTTTTATGTCAGTATTTTAAACATAACTAGATATAAAAATTTCTTCAGAATATATTTCTTCAGTCATAAATTGGAAAGTAGAGGAAGTCTGGGTGATTTCGGCCAACAGAATTTGAACGATTAGATTTTGGTGACTGTATAATTATCATCTGAGACAAAAACAACAAAAAATGATTTTCATATAAATCAAGATTTTTATTAACCAACACATCAATTGCTGTGTTAGGTGTGAGCATATATATATATATATATGTATATAAAAAAAAAAATTTACACATTGTTCATGAAGTTAAAAAGATTTCTTTTTATGGCTCATGTTTATATTATTGTTTTTATATTACCTATTCACGGGGCTTTTTTTTTTTTTTTTAAAGAAGGTATGGTTGGATAATTTTGGCCAATTTTGGATGAATTTACACCACAGACGTGTTTTGCTGTACAGCACAATTTTCTCACCATGTTAGCAGCAACATTCAACGTTCAAGCATCATTATCAGTATTTGTGTATGCACATTATTATTTTTATTTTCTGTATTTTCTATGCAGCAACAGAAAAAATATTTATTCCATCTATTTTTGTGTAATAACCTAAGTTAATTGTGTTTATGTAAATATTTTCCATGCTGTTAGAAAATTTGGTTAAAACTATAGATAATTTTTTTTTTTATCATAAAGTACTTTAATCTAATAATTTAACTGTCATAGTAAACACATTTATATAACTAATATTAACTAATATAATTAATAATTATAAAAATTAACTAATTAAAATATAAACTAATATTTTCTTTAATCTGACTGTTACAAATGATGAATGAATTTTAATTTCACGAAAATGGGCGAAATTACCCCGACTTCTATATTTTCAATATTTTTCTATATTGTACAGAATGTCTTTATTTGTACAGAATATTTTTTATCCTAGTTAAATTTATTTTCTATTGTATTTCTTTTTATTCATATTTATTTCTTATCTCTAAGCTTTTATTTTTAAGGTCACGGGCAGTCGTATAAGCATTTCACTGCATATCGTACTGTGTATGACTGTGTACGTGACAAATAAAATTATAATTTTTTTTTCATTTCCCCTATGTAGAATTCTTTAATTGTAATGTTTGTGTGTGCAAAAATAATTTATAAAAAATAATAAATTCTAAATAACATCTGTTTGTGAAGTCAATTTAAAATCCTGCTTACTGTTTAAGCATATAGTACATAATGGCAATAAACTTTATTATTACCATAACTGAAAATAATTTAGTGATATGCCTTTATTAAGTCAGTAACTATACATGAATATGTTTTTGTATTAACATAATATTTAGACAAATGAATGTATACAATAATCAGTTCTAAACAGGTACGAATGTGATATAGAAACATAACTTATTTTAAAATAAAGCTTACCACAAAGCTTAAAACAGAGCATTTGGTTGACAACAGAGTTGTGCATGATTACACAATAAGCAAAAAAAATCCAGATAAAAAAAAAGTTTCTTGCTTTCATGTGGGCACTGGTGAGGGACTACATTCAAGTGATAAAGTGATGCCTAAGGCATTCATAGCATTTTTAGTGTGGTTTAGTTTAGGCTATTAATTTGTTCAGAAAAATAGTTTTTGAAAAATAGCTAAACCTAAAACTAAAAATCTTTTTAAAAAATGGTAAATGGAAACAAAAATAACTAAGTGAGCTATGTGAATGCAAAACATTCCAGCACACATTTTTTTAAACCAATTCTGAACACAACTAATGTAACTGTGTTTTAGAAACGATCACGCACCATACTGACAATGCATGCATTTCTACCTGTTTGTTTCCCCCAGTGTTTTACATTTACAGTAGGCCACACAAACGTTGAACTTGTGGCCAAGTAATGATATGGATATATACATGCAGTGCACTAAATGAAAAAACATTTAGTCACTGTGTTACACTTGGTCTCATTACACTGTGACACTGTGACTGGGGTAAAGATTCATTTGTACTGTATGTTAATTTCATTATGTTAAATCATGTGACTGCAAAAACTCATCAAAACCCCATACAGAAACACTCATAATCCTAGCTGAGATTAGTCGACGTGATAACACGCTGAAATATTTTATGATGAGTGAGATGACTCACTTACTTATGGTAACCTTTGGTGAGATTAATGTAGCAAAAGTCATTATTGTGAAGCGTTTAACAACCTACTGTATACTGTCCCTCCCTAGCACACTGAAAATCTGTATATAAAAACAGGACGGGTTTAATACTTTGATTAGCATTAATAATGTACAAGCTTTTCAATGAACACCTACTGCATTTAAGCACAGCTCAGATTTAATATATCCCATCTGGTTGAGTATTTCACTTCACCGGCTTCAAAACGCTCAGTGACTCTTTCAGTCAATATGTGCAATGAGTGCATGGAGAGTGTGTGCATGTGTGGCGCTGTAATTATTTGGTCTGTCCATCTGTTATTCAGCAGAATTTAGTTGCACACTCACAAAAAAATCAGTCTTAACACATATGCGCATAGCCTGACATACGGACTTAGGTCATTGCTTACTGGTAGTAACATTTTGCCGCGCAAACTAGTATGAACTAGCGCCTGTCACAAAAATGACCCAAAAACTAGCAGCTGCTCCTGTGGCATTTAATATCTTCTATAACTGGTGTTCTATCTCAAGCCGTCTCTTGAGACGTAATTTTCCCCATCTTTGAAAAAGTTATTAGTGTAGTAGCCTATATCTGTCAAAAACCTCACTCTGTAAATTAGAAGTCTAGTCACATGTCTCATAACGCTCTATAGTTTTTAAGAGCAGTGCGAGACAAGTGAAGCCTGATGACAGAGACGAGGGACTTCGGGAGGATGAGAGGAAGTGCAGCATTCAAGAACACAGCAAACGCCCCGGCACAAAGTTAAAATTACCAGTGCTGAATTAACACCTACTGTACAGCAGTAATGCATAAACGTGTAAAGTTAGATGTTTACACATACAGTTATGATGCACATAAGCACTGTTAGCATTAACCTGAACACTTAAGCAATTTCCCTCTGGGATTAATAAAGTTCTTTGAATCTTGATTTGAATCTTGAATCTTGAATCTTTTAACTCAACAAACTAAGAGGTCGTTTAATAGGTGGTTTAGATGTTAATTAACCATTAATTAATTAGCCTGAAAGACTTAAACAGGTTATTATTTTCTTCGGCATGGTAAGCCGTGTAGGATGCTAGTGTCAAATGTTAATTCAACATTACAGATGTTAAGCAAGCAAAGATTTTAATACATTCACCATACTGTGAGGGTGAATTTCCCTTTCGGAATGAACAAATACACATACATATAATTCAGGAATTAGAATAAGGAATGTTACAGTGTGGTTATTTCAGAGCTTGAATACTAAAGAAGTTTTAACTGTTTGCATGTTCACTCAGTATTTGATTAATTCAGGATTGTGGATGTTCTTTTCCAAGGGTGTTAATTCTGGGTAGAGAGAGATCATTCTTTCAACGCTTTTAAGTGTTAATGGGGTCATGTAGAGATCTTAGTGCTCTGGTGAATACAACACACTCCATCATATTACAGTACATGTGGTCTAATATTGCATGTCCTGATTTATAAGCCTGTTTTACCAGATGATATATATATATTTTTTTTTTTTTGCAGGAAGTTTTTATTGATGCACAACGTTAGATGCAAGGTCTTAAAATCTTTAAGTATTTTTTTTACACCAAAGTGACGTTTCATATCATATAATATTTAATTCTTTACCACATTTTATGATAACATGGAATTTTCTTGCAACACAGCATCACATGAAATAATTGCACATTACAAAAAAAAAAAAAGAAGAAAAAAAAGGTTGTTACCTGTTGGCCCAGTGCTTGCGTTTATTCCAGGGAAAAGTCCGCTCTCATTGCTGTTCCATTACCGGACATGCACAACGCGCGCGCTCGTATCCTCTGTCACGGGCCATCCACTCCGGCGCGCGCTTCACGATCTCCAGTCCCTTTGAAATTCACCCAGCAGCGCTACGATTACAATGCAGCAGCCAAATCAGGGCGAAATGAAATACTGTCCTGGCAGAAACATCCAAAAGCTGGATGTAAAAGTTGCGTGTCAGCGCCGCGTTCTGCTCTACCTCTCCATGTCACCGCGCGCGCGACGCGCCAAACTTCGCTCCAGCGCTTCTTTTTTTTTTCTTCTTTTCTTTTTTTTTTTTTATATTTCTACATTCAATCCAGAGCGCGAGCCCTCCAGGCACAGGTCCTACACGTGTGTCCTGTTCGTCTCTGGATTTGCTGGGAGAGGAAATCTAAGGCGGTGATGGTGTAACGGTATAGCGTCTGGCGCGTTCGGACCGGAGGAGAAGGTGGAAGGTCTGAAGTGAAGCGCTCCGTGCCACTGGATTCGCTCGATGCCACGCTGAGTCTGAGTTCACGGTGTTCTAGCGCCACCCAGAGGCAGCAGCTCCACTCCTGATGCTCGGGCTGACTCATACCTACAGTACAGTACACTCACTCACGAGCCAGGATGCGAGGTAATAAGCTGGATGTAAAGTATATACCCAGGATCACACATTTTACTCTTGAGATACTGCCGGAATGTGTCATTCTTTATATATATATATATATATATATATA